>KE153287.1:3514-18021 GCA_000411095.1 Aethionema arabicum
GTTGTTTGGTCGTG
Organism: Aethionema arabicum; assembly: GCA_000411095.1. Taxonomy (NCBI): domain Eukaryota; kingdom Viridiplantae; phylum Streptophyta; class Magnoliopsida; order Brassicales; family Brassicaceae; genus Aethionema; species Aethionema arabicum. Next base: position 3,529 of record KE153287.1, read on the forward strand.
GTTCCCCATGTGCAGCAACAATCATCGCTTGGGGGTGACCTCGAGACTGGGGTTTGTCAGCGGGTCCGGACTGTTGTTCGGGTTTCAGGTTCGGCGATGTGTTTGCTTCGCCACTTGGGTCTGCTACTTTTTTGAGTAACCTCCATGATCCGTCAAGTCCATGGGTCTCCATTGGGCAGATGCGCCAGAGAGGCGTTCGAGGCCCTCATGCACTCTTACGTCCATGTATTTTTTACCCCTTTGCCCGTATTAATTGATGATTCTTCGATGCATGTCTGACCATTGGTGTTTTGCTAGTAGATTGAGCGGGATACGGTGGAAACCTGTGGGCGGCTTGAGGTCAGCTGCGCTGATACGACCCCGAAGGAGGCTCTCTTGATACTGAAAAAGCTATATGACGAGGCCTACCTTAATCGGGACCGGTATAGGCATGTGGTTCACGAAGCGAGCAACATATCTTCCGCAACCGAGGCCAATGCGGCGGGGGATAGGGCCAAGCATACCGTACAAGGTTACCGAGTATGGAGTAAAGAACCGAATCAGGGAGTTCGAGCTTGAGGCCCTACGAAAGATACAAGAACAAAGGACAGTTGTGCAGAGCGTGGACGCTGCGTATCGCATCATGCTGGCCGATATTAAGGAGAGATGGGACGAGAAAAGGCGAGAGTGGCAGGCGGTGCGATTTTGTGACGAATTTATGACTTAATTAACCCATATTTTCATGAGATTTATATAGTTTTTGCAGGATTTTAGGGAGAATTTACACAAGGAGAGAAAGAGACGAGCAAGAAGGAGGACAAACCCAAAACTAAAGAAAATAGGCAAGAAAACGTGTGTCTTCAGAAGCGACACTTAACGTGGATCAAGAAGGAGCAAAAGCGTACAATATACCAATTTATTAAGTGTATCGGTAGAAACATACTTAGCGTTTCTACCGATGAGAGGATCAGAATTGGATGCTAAGTGGGACGATTTGTTTCGGTAGAAAGACACTTGGTGTTTTTTACCGATGCGGGTTGCAGGTTTCGCGAGAAGCCAGATTTTTACTCATGTATCGATAGAAACATTTTTAATGTTTCTACAGATGGCCGCGCAGAAAACATGAAGCCCACGAGATTTTGACCTAATTTTCCAGTCTTCCTTAAATAGAGAGGCTAGGTCTTCAAAGAGAGGGTTCGAAAAGTTGGGAGCAGTTCAAGGTTCTTTCGAAGGCTCTCTAGAAGCAGTTCTTCAAGAGTTTCTCTTAGTTTTATGTTGTTTCTCCTTTATTTCTTTGCTTAATCTTTGTAGAACGCTTAGCTTTCAATATAGTAATGTTTTTAATTATGTTTCTTTCAATTTTCAGCATGTGTGAGTAGTTTCTAGTTATTTCTAGGATTCGTTAGGAGATTGCGATCAATGGTTAGACATAAATAGGAAAATTATCATGTGTTCCTTCACCTAGCGTTGCATGTAAAGCTTAGGGTTAGCCTGATCAACTAAACCAATCCTTCGTTTTGTTTTTCTCGTGTGTTTCAGGTGCATGACAAGGCAAAGTAACACATTTGAACCTTTCTTGAACCCAACACTCGAAGAACTAGCAAGGACGGAAAGGCAAAGTAACACATCTAAACTAATCCTTCGTTTTGGTTTTCTCGTGTGTTTCAGGAGCATGACAAGGCAAAGTAACACATCTGAGCCTTTCTTGAACCCAACACTCGAAGAACTAGCAAGGACGGAAAGGAGTCTGAGGAAAAGAAGTCCACACCAGCCATCATGGGCGATAATGTGGAAAACCAACAAGAAGGTCCAGAGATACCGCAATTACGAGCTCAAGTGAACGGACTTGAAGAGCGATTAGCGAAGGCTCTGCAGTTGGTTCAACAACATAAGATCAACCAACCGCAAAATAGAGGAGAAACCGTAGGACAAGCTCACCGTCCTCATGCCTTCTACCAGAATAACTCTCTGATTGTACTCCCATCTCTGGTGAGACAAGACTTCGAGCTAAAGGCTAATTTTATCCAGCTAGCTGAAGCACAACCTTGCTTGGGTTTACATACTAACGAACCAATGAAGCACTTGAGGAGAATGGAGTGAATCAGCGGAATTCAATAAATGAATGGAGTCACTGAAGACTACATAATGTGTAAACTCTTTGAGTTCTCACTTGGAGGCAGAGCAGCTACTTGGCTCTCATTGCTACCAGAGAACAGCCTCAATGGATGGACAGCGGTCAGGAATGCTTTCCTAGACCATTTCTTCACAAAGACGAAGACGGCAGAATTTAAGCTGAAAATCTTTGTATTTAAACAACCTTCCGGAGAGACTTTCTCCAAAGCTTGGGAAATATTCAAGGGCTACAAACGAGATTGTCCACACCATGGATTCTCTGATACCCAACTCCTTAACACATTCTATGAAGGAGTACATAGGGGACATAAGACAGCTCTTGACTCGGCAAGCAATGAAAGTTTCACGACCCGTACTGTTTTGGATGGTATCCAATTAATAGAGAATTTAGCTCAAAGTTCAGGGAGTGAAATTTAAGAGTATGACCAAAGGGAACGAGTCCAATTGGTAGATTAACACATGATCACCGCGCGGTTGTTGATGACCAAAACATTTCTAACCCCATAATCTCTAAAAAAATCATTACAAAAAAAATAATCATTTAGTGATAAATAATTAGTTTATTGGTGTATCAACTATCAAACAAGATTCAAAATATATTTACTACTTTGAATCTCACCATCAAGATTTTCATAGAATTTTTTTATTTCATTTACATTTATCGTTTTATTAAATAGATAAAATTCACATGGCTTATTTGTTCATTTTTTGACGATTTCGGAAGTTTGCCTGGTAAATTTTATAAAGAAGAATTGTGAAACCTCAACAAATTTCATATGTTTCTCGTATAAGTAAAATTATTGATTTTCATTTCAATTTCAAATTTGCATTGGTAAGAACATTGGTTTCCTTGATTTTAACATTGTTGGTATGATCAAACATTATTAGGTGTGCTCTCCGGAGTAGAAGCAGAGGCCACACGGCGACCACGTTCAGATTTAGCGTTCTCTGCAAACCGAAGACTTCCTTGATGCAAATTCTTCTCTCTTTCTTTTTCATTCCATTCTGAGACATAATAATGTTCTTCTGTACCTTTCACAGGATCACTAGATGGAGGAAAAAACATACTTCCCCATTGAGGAAAGTGAACAAAGGCCACAGGCAATGTGCAAGCAACTATCATTACTCCCATCCACGTTAATCCTTGTTCTGTTGTAAATTGGGAGGTCGAGAAGAATATTAGTTGTGTTAGTCCTGATCCAAAGTTCCCTCCTGCACCAGTAAGACCAGAGATAATTCCTAGAGCCCGTCTCGAAACAAAAGGCACAACTGCAAATGTGGCTCCACAAGCAGCTTGTGCTCCAAGGGAAAACAAGATCATAGCTACAATGGCAGTAATGAGTGTGTTGGCACGACCAAGCCAGACACAGAAAAGACCACCGGCGGTCTGAATGATCCATAGTGTCCATAACCGCCCTCTCATCCCAAAATATTTAGCTGCAATGTCTGAGGCATAGCCACCTGCTGGTCGTGCGAAGAAGTTAGCCATTCCAAAAGAAGCTGCTATGATCCCAGCTGTGTGAAGCTTCAAGTGAAACCTGAACAACCATAAATACTCACATGTTATTATATTGTAACCAACAAATATATATCGATAAACTCATGGTCGTTCTTCACCAAAAAAAAAGTCATATGTTAAACACATGACCACAAAGCTAATATATAAAAGCAAAACTGAAGACACAATTTTGTTATGCTTTGGCCAAAAGGCACCCTCAATAAATGCAACAATATATGCTACAAAATCAATAGATTTTTTCTATCTAAGAATAAGAAAGTTATATATTTATCCAATACAAGTTGAGAAACCTATTATTGTATTCTCATTCACACAAACTTCAAAATTGAGTTTATATACATTTACGATAACCTCATGATAGGTTGGCATAAAAAATGTCATTGAAAAATAACAATAAACCAAAACTATGAGATTCAATCATATTATGTTTCGATCCAAAACCAATTATGGATAAAATGTATTGACAAAAATATACCTATCAAAGAAGTACTCGGCGATGACATTATCAGTGCTCAACTCAACTCCCATGGAGTATCCATAGAGTAACACAAAGATCCAAGTCCTGTAGTTTGTAACGGCGTACCACATAATCTACACGAGGTATACAAATTACTAGTTAGACATTTGAATTGATCCATCTATATGATATATATATATATAGTACCTTTCCAAATTTGTCTTTGGCAATATCTCCCTTCTTTTCCAAGGTACTTCGGTTTCCATCTGGCAAATCTTGACCTAACGTGAGTACCAAGATTCCCATAATGATATGCAGCCATCCAGGGACAAAGAACGCAATCCTCCAAGCTGTGAATGCTGTTGAACCACAACGTCTTATGATTTCATAGACAACTGGCATCAGCAATTGGGTTATTCCACCACCCATGTTTCCCCATCCTGCGGCTGTCCCGTTCACAAGGCCGATAATCTGACTATTGAACATAGTGCTCATCCAATATTGACAAGACACAAATGTAGCTAGACAGAAACCAATCATAAACCTCACAGTTATGAAACCTCCAGCATTAATCACAAAGCTCATTGAAAACACTGTAGGTGCGGACAACATCACAAGAAAGGCACAACCGTAACGAGGACCAAGAAGATCACACACTGCACCCATCACAAGCCTAGAGAAGATACTCCCTGAAACAGAAGCAACACCGGCGTTTCCAATATCTTGTTTTGTTAGGTTAAGATTCTCACGAATGATCGGGACAAGAGGTGCAGCTGCAAAAGTGGACACAAAGCAAGTGGAGAAAGAGATCCACGAAAGGTGGAAGGTTCTCATGTGGGGATTGGCAAAAGAAAATAGTTTGAAAACCTTAGCCTTATGCTCGTTGTCAACAGGTAAGTCAAACTTAGCAGTTTTGTCTGTTGGAACCATTGGTGAAGCGACCGAAAAAGCAAAGGTTTGTTCTCTACCAGTGACTCCATGCATGGAGCTTCCTGGTTCACCATTGGGATCACTCATATTTTTTTATCTCGGAGATCTTTATCAAGTTTTGAGATGTTTTGGTGTAGGAATATTAGGCGAAGTGTTTATATAGGTTTTCTAGAGTTGACAATTTCCTAAAAAAACTTATGAAGATTCTCAATGGTTAAGTAATAATTAAAAATTGATTTTTTTTTTTTTTTTGAGGAATCGATTTTCGATGCACGTATCATTCTCTAGTTTCTCGCTTATCCGAAAGGTTGCTTCCTCTTGCCATATAAAAATATTTTTAATTTGATAAGTCAACCAAATTATTATAATGACAATGTTATTCATGAATATTTTGTTGGAATAACGGAAATTTGAAAAGCTTTTAGTTAGAATTTAATAGTTGTGTTATATAATTTAGGATTATCTGATTTCTCTTCTATATCTACTATTTATAAAAATATTTTATTAAATAAAATATTTTTGTAGCTATGTTTATAGATTTTATAAATTTGCTTACCAAAATAGTTTTATGCTGTGAAGTATAAATTAAATTCTTTTCTACGGGCGGCTTTTTTTCATTATTTATTTGCTCAATAGTAGATAGATCAAATGTTTAAAACAATCATCTAATTTTTCCAATTAATAAATCAATATTACGTTCATAGAAAATTCAAATTTAATCGTGATAAAACTAAAATGTGAAAAAAAAACAAATCATTTATTTTTAAACATTGATCAATTTGAGATTATTTACTCCGTGAAGAAAAATAAAAATAGACGTAAGAAATATCTTCAAAAGAAACATTCTGATAGTTTTTTAGATATGCAATCGAGCAAGAGGGTGTGTGTTGTATTTATCATAGTTTTGTTTATATCATTCTATTATAACCGTGTTAATATCCTTTTTCATATTATAATCTCAAATCAATGGTATTTTAGATTTTAAAGATTAATTTACTAAGCTTACTATTACCATGATTAAATTAAAATTTGCAATAGATGGAACATTAATTTACCAATTGAAAACAAAAAAGAGTATTTTAATTAGATATATATATATATATATATATATATATATAAAAATAAAGCTAACTTGTGTTAATTCATAAGTCTATTCTCACGACATTAAGTAGGGGTTTTATGCCTTCGTCACACTTGTGCCGAATATTCAAAAACTTACATTAATTGTGGCATATATAACATATTTTATTTGTGACAATCTGACAATGACATGAACTTCAATGAAAGAAACACATCACGTTTGCCACAAATTTGTAGGCCAATCAGTTTTAGTGGTTAAAGTGAAGACAAAGCATACTAATCAACAACTTAGCATTGTTTACAAGTTTTGAATAAGAATTGTTAATCCAACAAATATCCACATAAAACTAAACAAATGACTCATTAATAACTTTTTAACTATAGAAAATATTTGAATTAAACACTTAAAACCCACAACTATTTCAATTTATATTTTCTGAATGTAATTTATAATTATCTTGATTTATTATAAATTTTAGTTTCTCGTATCACAACATTAATTATGGTTAGAGACCTACACAATAAGTTAAATATAAAATATGTAGATTATTCTATTTATTGTCATATTTTTGAGTTAGAATCTCACCTTTTCTTACGGTATATATTATAATTATTTTTGTAATGTTCTCTTTTTCTAATTATAATTTGTGATTTTTCTTTTATATTTACACATCATATCTTTTTAACTTCATGTATTTTTTTTTGTAATAAGAACGTGTTACGTAATTGTTAATATTTGTATTCATACAATTATGTATCAAACAACATATATCTTATTTTAAATTCGGTCAATTATTTCCTGAAAATAAATATTACTTGCTAGTTGTAAACGGTGACTATAAATACAGTTTTCTTTTTGTCTCTTGTACCAAAAGTTTATCCCATTAACTAAAGTATAAATTAAATGCAAACATAAATGTAGTTATTGATGCTTGAACTCAGATGCTTTTGAAAACAGAAGGAATGACTTAGAAGTACTGAGCATCGTAAAAATGTGAATTGTAACAAAATATTGGTTATGACGTCAATGATTTTTGAGGTTTTCACACTTGTACGTGAAACTTGGAGGCTTTTTCCCCCACAAATGGTCTGTCTACATTTACTATTTTTGACAAGTTCCATTGAATATTTTGTTATGAATTTTATATTCAAATCGATAACTTTTCTCATCTTATTTTTAGCACAATGTCATCATTCGTGTCATCCAAATCTATATTTCTAATCATTTATAAAGTGATGTCATTGCAGTTCTCTATAATGTTTGATAAAGTATACAACTATTAAATAAACTAATTGCTGTCTGAAAGCCGGTCGAATTTAATGTGGCTTTAGCTGCACATTAGTTGGCCCTTCAAATTGCTTACGATTGCGTATAACTTATCAAAACTTATTATATAACTGCATATAATATTGCAAAAAAGTGGTCAAATTATAGAAAAAAAAGTATTTGGTGTAAATATCTATAAAAAAAAAGGAATATATTTGTCTTGTGCTTTTAGGTTTTGGTATACGTACAATTAATGTTGTACAAGTAATTTTTATAGATAAAGTTAATCACTTTTTTTCTTTTGTAATAATCAAATATACGAATAGCCTTTCGATGGGTAAAATTTAGGATTTAGATTTTAGGGTTTAAGTTTACATTTAAGACTTATGTTTTAGCTAAAGTGTAGGGTTTAGATCAAGCGAGATTCAATTTTTTTAATAAACTAAATGTATTTTATCTATTTGTACATTTTTTTATCTTTTTTAAACATCAATTTGGATCACAAATCCGTTCCAATATGCAAATGGTTACACAACCACAACATTGTGGGTTTGTACCCGAGTGCTATGATGAGAGAAGCGTGAGACTTACCACCAACCCAAATGTCAACGACATATTTATTTATCGTCTTATGGACCACAAGCCGGTCTCATTAACTGAATACAAATCAAATACAGTCTTCTGCTGCTTGATGAACTTGAAACCACGTGCCAAGAGAATCAGAGTGAAACACCACTGTGCTAGCTTACTCCGACTGTCATCAACATCCATTCATATATTTATGTTGTGTATTGTTTAAAAATTGAAGATTTGGATTATTTTTTATAAACTATTCTTATGATTATATTTATTTATTTTTTGAAATTCTTTCAAAGTGCGATATCGATTTATTTTATAAAATTTTGAAAATTGTCGAATATATATAAATTAACAGATAATAAGTATATGTAGATATACTTATATTTACGATATCTTAATGTATAATGAAAAATGTATAGTTTTTTTTAATAATATCTGATAAGTAGTTGTGGGTGAGAAGGGGTGGATATACCATATACATACATATATGTGTGTTCTTCACGGCTACCGTATCCTCTTACTCGTATTAATCAATCTTGATGACGTAGCATGTTCCCTGAATCTAGACCTGTTGGAGATCGAGAAAAGACAACAATTCGCTGTCCAAAATGTAATAGACTATTAGTAATAGTCAACTCTTTGATGATATCATAACAGTTGGGCATAGAATAAGCTATAGATATTTTATGGCCATCTGATATTTGCCAATCAAATAGATTATATATAATAATAGTCGGATTAAATAATATTATCGGATGGGAATAAAGTTGGTCTATTGATTTTCATTTGTAATGATTTTTTTTCCGTATCTAAAGATATCTGAATTTGGATCACAATACCGGTATTTAATTTTTGTATTGTATCAACTAATGGGATCGATTGGTGACCCAAACAAAAACTTATTATCCGTTAACAAAATTAAAAAGTCTTTAGAAAACCAACATAAATACATAAATATAGGGGAAAAATACTTAGAAATTCTTTTTTGCATTTGTAATATTTACATGGGTATATCTAGCCATTTTACATTGGATTGAGAACTATGAAGAAAAGTTATGCAACTTTCAATTATATTTAAGAAGAATTTGTGGAGAGAGGCCTAAATTTACAATTTAATTAAGGTAAGGTTTCACATATATTAAAATTTTGAATGAGCCCTAATATTATGTAATGAGACCAAACTAACCATGTATTAAAAAAATTAATTATTAATGAAATTAGATAATAGAATATGTCATCCCTAAAATATTCTTATTTTACAAAATCCCTAGACACTTCGACGATGTAGGCGATTCGGAGATCGTCACAACACTGAACACCGTAGAGATCGCAGGTGATCTTCTGCTTTTAATTTGTTGTTCATCATCTTCTTATTCGTTTGTTAGTGGATTGTCCGTTTTTATCTCGATATGAAAAAGTTTATGCAAGAAAATTAGGGTTTCGGGTGGGTTGAAATCGGGGGGAAGAAGATGAGTTTTCATTCTCCAAGCTTCGTCGGTGCTAGGTTAATATATGGTAGATTTCATATATGTTATGTAGACTTTATGGTTTTAGGAGAAGTAAAGATTTGAAGACTTGATGATTGAATTTTGGTAGATTTGAAAAACAATACGAGTTATGATGCAAGCATAGATTCTATGGATTAGAACCGATTCCAGATTTAATGTCTTGACGAAAGAATTAAGTTTTGTCACTTTTTCCATGCTCCTAGTTCTTAGGCTCTCATTAGTTTCAAGTCTTTGAGGCTTTGTATGATATGTATGTAAACATCGATTACGTATGCAATTCCATGAGAAATTTTGATAAGTTATTTTGTACAATCCTATTGAAAAAGTGTACTTGTTTGTAGAAAGTGTGTCTTAATACTCATCCTTAATCTGAAAACAGGGGCAAATAGAGGAGCTGAATGGTTAATCTAAGAAGGTAGACTTCAAGTTGTTGTAAAACATTTTTTGTGATCATATTCAGAACACTCTTTTGAGGTAAAATTTTTAGATTTTGTCATTTTTTATGAATGCACGCAGCAAAACATAACACAAGCGTATACAAAAGAATTGCAAAATGTGAATTTCCTCTTGAAAGATTTATGAAACTACTTATCGTTTTAGGGTTTCTCTGTTGACACATGTATGGAAAAATGGAATACATGGAGCTCTGACCTCAGTTTTGTCTGTTGTTTCAACAAACTTTAGATTCGTATATCGCATTATTCTGTTATAATTAAGGTAGAGTTCTCGATAAAGAAATGTTTAAACTATTTCTTGTTAAATGTCGTGAGTTTTTGCAAAACGTGTCATTCATTTGGCTGAGTAGATTATAGATTTAAGCATTTATTGCTTATGGTTTGTGTTGCACAAGTTTTGTGATGTAGACTTTAGGGTTCTAGGTGTAAGTAAAAGTTGGAAGACTTGATGATATAGTTTTGGTAGATTTAAGGAGTACATCTAAGGTATTTTGCACGTAGAGTAACGTAGATTAGGCGAAAACTTACATAGAGTAACATAAACATAGGAAGAGTAATGTAGACCTATGTAAATTTACATTGACTTAAGTAGACTAATGTTGATAGAGGTTGGAGAACGTATAATTGGATCCAAAACGTGGTAGAATTTGATGTAGATTTCAAACTCCTTGTCTAATGAGTTACTTTTTTTTTGCTTTGATTATGATGGAGAGGAAAGACAACATAAGCTTAGGATTTTTGAAGGAGTTGTAGAAGGATGGGCAAGAAACGAATCTACCGAAAAACATAAATTATCGCTCCAAGAAGGTCATAAGGAAAGGGATAGTACATGGCGACACTTTGTTAATGTAAAGGAGAAATTGAGTGTAGTGTGAAAAGGGAAAACTAATGAATAAGGTATCAAAAGGAGATAATAAGCCATTTTGAATTGTTTTGGATTTATGTGCATTACGTGATTGTTAATATTTCTCATATAAATAGACGTATATTCTTTGAATTATTCCTCTTGTTTTGGTGTTTTCTTATGATATATTATTTTAAAGAGTTGTAATGTTTACCTAAAACAAAGAATTTTTTTTTTTTTTATGTTTTGAATTTGCCGGTGAATGATGTTAGAATAGATATTAGCATCTTTAGATGTATTAGTGAAAGAAAAATTTGAGTATACAAGATCAAGAAGGCACAAGATTTGTGTTATCGAACAAAAGAGTTAAGTTTGTTGAAAATTGAAATAAATTTAATAACAAATTATTTATTGTTTTGCTTGATTTCGTTATTGTCAATGTTTAGAGATAGCTTTTCCTGGTTTTTCAGTAGGTAGACATTTTTTTTGTCCTTGTAAAGAAGTAGATAAAACAATATTTTTACATAATCAAATTTTCTAGAAGGACGGAAATAAAGTTGACACGAAGAACGTTCTTTTTAAAACACTAAAAATGAAGTCTACATCGATGTCAATTGCCGGTTAACATAGGTGTAAACTTACTGTCAACTCAACGAGAAGACTACAAAAATTTTACACGAAGAAAGTCTTTTCTAGAACACGAACAATGAAGTCTCCATCGATGTCGACTTCTTGTAAACATCGTTGTAGACTTACTGTCAACTCTACGAGAAATCTACAGAAAATTTACACGAAGAAGGTATTTTCTATAACACAAAAAGTGAAGTCTACTTCGATGTCAACTTCATGTAAACATCGGTGTAGACTTCATGCCAACTCTATGAGAAATCTACATAAAGTTTACACGAAGAAGGTCCTTTTTAGAACACTAGAAATGAAGTCTATATCGATGTCAACTTCCGGTTAACATCAGTGTAAACTTACTGTCAACTCTACGAGAAGTTTGTAGAAAGTTTACACGAAGAAGATCCTTTGTAGAACACAAACAATCAAATCTACATCGATGTCGACTTCCTGTAAACATCGTTGTAGACTTACTGTCAACTCTACGAGAAATCTACAAAAAGTTTAAACAGAGAAGGTCTTTTCTAGAACATGAAATATGCAGTCTACATCGATGCCAACTTTCTGTAAACATCAGTGTAGAATTCATATCAACTCTACGAGAAATCTACTGAAAGTTTACACGAAGAAAGTCTTTTCTAGGACATGAAAAATGAAGTCTACATCGATGTCAAGTTTCTGTAAACATCGGTGTAGATCGACTCTACAAGAAGTCTACAAAAAGTTTATATGAAGAAGGTCCTTTCTAGAACACAAACAATGAAATCTACATCGATGTCGACTTCTTGTAAACATCAATGTAGACTTCTCGTTCTCCTCTTTTTTGGACTTAATTTTCCGGCGTGAGTAAATCGACGAGACCATGAGTTTATCTGCACCAAAGTCATTTCCCAAGTTTTTTAAAATAACCTTTACCAATTTCGCGACTTTTCCAAATTAACAAATTAATGACTTACCCAAACCCCTAAACTCATCTTGAACAACAAAATCGAAACCCAACAAGACAAATTTTATTACAGACAGAGTAAAACCAAGAAATTGCACTTTGTCACTCACAATGAATTCTCGAAGAAGAAGAGGGTAATTTCGTCTCACTTGACCATAATTTTTTCTTCAATTAATAAATAAATTAGATTGAATAAATTTATCAATGACAAACTTGTAAATATGTGGACAAGGAATGGTTTAATGATAAAGTTAGGCCTTGTCTGAAAATTTGTAATTTGCTCTGCCACACCTTAAATTGAAACATAAAATAAAGCCCTTCCAACAAATTTCTCAAAAATTTAATGAAGTATTAATGAAAAGTTGTAGAAAATGACGTAAAATATGTTTTCAATCACAAGATTAACATTTATAATATTTTTATTGAAAACTATGTTTTAGTAGACTAAATTGAACTTAGAAAAATTTAGATATTTATTAGTTATGGTATTAAAAAAAATTTCATTTACTTTTTAAGCAAATGGGAAAAAGAAATCATAAATTTATATTTTTCAACCAAGGTGTCGTTTTTGGAACTGTAATCGTCACAAAAATAATATGATTTCATTTTTGTCATCAATATATAGTCATTTTCCAATGTAAAAGTGTGCACCATATATTCTACGTAACATAAAAAAAAATACAGAAAAATAAATATAGTGTTATTGGTAGTATGAACCAAAATATAAAAAAAATATTTACTACTCCTTCCGTATCAAAATAGTTGATGTTTTAGAATTTACACAAATATTAAAAAAATATTAATTACATATTAAATATGAATTATTTGTTACTTTAATCTATCTTCTCTCCTAAATTCTTTCTAAATATAGTATATTTTTTAAAAATTTCAATAAATTTTTTTGGGAATCCATAATTTTATGATATTAATTGATTTAAATAAAAATAAAAAATCACAAAAAATCAACTATTTTGACACAAAAATTCTATCTAAAACATCAAATATTTTGACACAGAGGGAGTAGTATTTATTAAACGAGTCGTTAAAAACAGATATTTACTAATATTTATTAAATGAGTCGTTAAAAAAAAAGATATTTTCTAGTTCAAATCTCATTGATAAGTTTTTCGAGATTTTTTTTTGTAGCATTTACGTTCACCACTTTATTAGGTATGGAAAAAATTACGTGACACGCTTGTCAAACCTTTGGAAAAATTCTGGGTTTGGCTTAATAAATTTACGAAGAAGACTTGGGAATCCTCAACAAATTTTGTAAATTCTCATTAAAAAGTTAGGACATTAAATAACCTAGACTTTGATTTAATTGTAGTAACTCCCAAATTGGATAGACTCTCTAGACAAATAGGTAATTTTTTTGTTTTCATAATTTTTATTTTGTTCTGTTTAAATATGTCGTTACAAAACAATAGTGAGCTTTGTGCATACTATTTTCGGCTTAAATAATAATATTTTTTTTGAGGTTTTGATTTAAAATATTTGTTCAAAATAGGACTACTAGGTAAATCTTTTTTGTCTAAGGCCATGTTAAAATATGAGAAGAAACAATGGTAAATCTTGTGTATCAGGCCATGTTAAAATATGATAAGAAACAATATTAAAACATCATTAAGTATAAAACATTAAATTGTGAAATTTCAATTCTAAAATATTATAACTTATATTATATACAAGTTATATAGTTAAACTTACGGATTCTTAGGACTTGTTATATAATGTTTAGACATAAATTGACAAAATTTATCATAACTTCCCTCATGTTCAAGTGTGAATGTCTTACCGCTCATAACTCCCCTGAAGTTAGGATATGAGCTGAAGGACATTGTCATTACACACTTCACCTTGACAATTGTTGACCGGTTAGAGAACAAGTCCATAGGGATGTTAGAAGACAATAATGTCAAAGTAGGAGGAGTTGTCGTCCTTAGTGATTTGATCGATGCTGTTTTGTGACGATTTTACTGACCAATTAACCTATACTTTTGATTAGTTTTGTAGCGATTTTGCAGGAATCTAAGTAGGAATTACACAAGACAAGAGAGAGAAGATCAAGAGAGAAAATGAGTCAAAATAGAAGTAAATCAGCAAGAAAACGTCAAGACATTGAAGTCGCATTTCGAACGGATCAAATCGGAACAATAAAGCACAAGATAC
>KE153288.1:16650-27812 GCA_000411095.1 Aethionema arabicum
CGGTCAAATCCTCCGGCTCCTCCTCCCTCTCCGTTAGCCATGCATACCCTTCCTCCTCCTCTTCCGCCACCGTCACTCCCTCCACTGCAAAATTTGTAAATATAATTACAATAATTCATGTTTAAATTCCATAATTCACAACTTAAAATTCAAACAACTAAATTTTTTAATTAATAACTATAATCGTCAACCAAAAAGTACTACAACAAAAGAACACAAAAAAAAAAAAAATCGTATTGTTTTGAAAACTAATTATTTTTTTTTTTCATATTGTTTTCTTTTTTTTCTTGAATTTACAAAAAGAAACAAAAAATAAAACAATATGAAGAAAAGTTCAATTAGTTTTCATAACTATAGAATATCAAAACCAAGCATGAACTCAAACTATATAAGCTTTAAATTTAACATTTTTTTTAACGCAAAAAATTTAACATTTAAATAAAATAGTTTGTAGACCTAAACTACAAATCTACAAATACATGACCGGCCATAAAGTTACAGAAAAACCAAAAAACAAAGTAAAAATTGATATTTCATAAAATTATAATATTTTTGGGTATAACATATAAATTAAAACCTATTAATTATTAAATTTCATATGATATACCAATATTTCACTTAACTATATCTAAAACCGGCATGCTTAGAAATCCTAAACCCTAAACCCTAAACCCTAAACCCTAAACCCTAAACAACATGTCTACTAACACAAAACAACATTCCTAAGAAATGGTTTTACCTGAGAATTCAGAGAAGGGATAGTCAAAGTAATAAGTACAATGCCGTCCGGCCGGATCCGAGTAGGGCGGACCGAGTACATCAAGAACCGCGCAAGCCGTCTTGGCCGTGAAACAATGCATATTCCCTCCATCCGCAGGATAAAGTATAGAAGCATCACAAGGAGCTACAAAGTCTTCATCTACTTTCACCTTAGCTAAACGTGTATCCAAACTCGGTTCTAAAAAAAAAATCAACAAAACAAAACAAACATCAGAACAACGATACCTTATATATCCGCTAGAAATGTCAATCGGACTAGTCTAGTCCAACTCGACCCGAAAACCTATCAATGTTAGTTTAAGCCGAACCTAAGGACGCCAATTAGGGCTAAAGCCCGCGGACTAGCCCAGCCCGATCCTGAAAAACAGTGGGATCAGGTTTTAATATATGAGCTCGAAAAAAGACCGGGATGCGCCGGGCCACACTCCAATATTCACGGGTTTATGGGTTTTGGGCTGGTCCGGGCTAGCCCATGGGACCCAACCCAACTCAATCCAACCCATTTTTCTTCGGGTGTATATTTTAGAGCCCTACCCCATGATTTATCAAGGTCGAGTTAGTCTGATCTAATCTGACCCAAAACCCGTCAATATTTGAACCCGACCTGACCCAATACTTTTTTTCAGGTTTATATTTTATAAACCTAAACCGTGATTTTTCAGCGTCAGGTTGGACCGACCTACATACTTTAGCCCGAATTGACACCTCTATTCCAATCTAAAAAAAACAAGAATTCAGTTACTTACGAGGCGAATCTACGACCCAATCGTAGGATTTGATGTGCATTGTACCGAATAAAAGCTTACTAAACACAGTCATCTCCGGGTGATTATGAAGAGGGATTACACCAGATGGAGGTAAGCAGAAAATACCAATCTTGTAAACAAAACAACAAAGACGAAATTGAACGTTTTAGTGATCCATTTGAGATTCTGCATTCAGACAAAGAGTTAAAGAGATGAAGTTGTATACCGAAAAGTAAGGGCATTCATAGATGTGAAGGTAAGTTACTATTGGTGATTGTCTTGTTGCTTTTGATGATCTGAAATACGCCATTTTAGGACTTACACCAACATCTTCAGGCTTGATTTTATCTGTTACAATAAAAATCTTTAACGAAATATGGATATAGACTGATACAATGTTTATATAGACATAAAATTGATCATAAAGTTGAACAATTTCCATGAAATTTGCATGAATTGCAACTCAAATTGTTCAAGTTTGATCTTAAAGTTGAACAATTTCCATGAAACTTGCAAGAATTGCAACCAAAATTGTCCAAGTTTCAAACTTTATATAACTTCTCTAAGATGTTAACAACCTTAGATACATCAATACAATCTTAAGTTAGAATCAAATTGGTCCTAAAATTGACAATTTCCATTAAATTTGCAAGAATTGCAACCCAAGTTTTCCAAGTTTGATCTTAAAAATTGACAATGTCAACGAAATTTGAAAGAATCTGTCCAAGTTTCAAACTTTATAAGCTTAGGTAACCCTAGAGAACTCAATATAAGCTTCATTCATAAATCAAATTGATCCTAGAATTGACAAATTCTATGAAATTTCTATGAATTACAAGCCAAACTTCACAACTTCATATAAACTAACCCTAGAAACATCAACACAAAGCTTACATTATACATAAAATTAATCCCAAAATTGACAATTCCATGAACTTAACAAGTTTATGCACTTGTTAGCTACCTCTAGAATCATAAACATAAGCAAATTTACAGATCAAATAGTCCAAAGAAATTGAAAAACTTAAAACAATCAAAGGATCATATGAAATTACCAAGAACAGCTCGAAGCAACTCAATATGTTCTTGAGATGGAACAATTCCAGATTTTCCATTACCAAATACTTTCTTACAAGTATCAAACAGTTTCTGTACGATACAGACTTTACTCTTTTGTCGAACCTTCTTACGAGAATTTGAATGATTCTCCGATAAAATAGAGACACCATTTCCTTTAGTTTTCATCGAAATCTCTGAAATATCTTTCTTTACTCGTCTACCCATTGCTGTACCAGTCCCCATTTAAAAAAAAACTCAAAAATTGGGTTTAAATCCAAAATCAACAAAACCTAAACTTTTCCTAACGAAATCAAATGGGTCGTCGATAAATCGAGCAAAGGATCAAACTTTTGTAATGGGTTTGATCGGAAAACAGAGCAAAAACAGAGTTTGATCGGGAAACAGAGTAAAAACAGAGGATTTGGTACTGTGTAATGTAAGATTTGGTGAGTATAATAAGGAAGAAGAAGAAGATGGGAATAAAGTGAAGAGTGTATTGGGGAAAACGAAAAGATAACGAAGAAGAGAATAAAGAGAGAATCAAAGCTATTTTTGATAAGGAAGAAGAGAGAGAAAGAGAGGAGAGAGAGAGAGAAACAAGGGGCCATTTTTGCAGTGAGAGAGAGAGGTTTGTTTTCTATGGGCTGTTTCTAATTCTAACGGCGGAATTATTTTTTAATTATTATTAAACGCAGATTTTTTTGAATTCTGTTTTTCGTTACACAAATATAATTACATTCTATAAAAAAAGTAATTTTAAAACCAATATTTTATCATCAATTAGTATTATTATTATATTTATGAATTTTATAACAAAATAGCTAAAAACAAAATCTTTGTTTAAATTTTATTAAGATTAAACTTCCAATTATAAAATACAATTATTAATATAATATACACTTAAAATATGTTATTACAAAACTAATTTACATAACCATAATATTCCGACTAACTTAGAAAAATGAGTATATGATATCTAGAAGAAAATACATGAAAATTTAGAGTTGTACTTTAAAATATATAATGTTTTTGGGGTAATCGTAATTCGTAAACATACACTAATTATTTATGTGTTTTTTTTCTTTTAAATTTATTTATGCACATTTGAAAAAAATACATTTTTAGTATTGATGGATTAAATCATTTTTAAAAATGATTTTTGTTTGGAAATACACATTAAATACGACAAAAAACACATTAAATTAATATATTTTTAAATTTCTCAATATTCTTATAGCTATGTTTCCTACAAATAAATTGTATTTATCTATTTTAAAAATGTGACGGTGCTGTAATAAACTATGAACTCAAACCACCGGTTACAAAGTAGTGGTTTCTTTTTACCATTTATTTTCTATGGTTATTATTTTAATGTTTTTGTGTATCTATATATAATAACAAAATAAGTGTTAAGAACTTCTGATGTCATTTTCTTAAATTTTAAAATAATGATATCATCACCAAAATTAATGGTCGAGATTAAATGTGAGAAGATTTAATTTATATATGACACATTTTGATTAAGTAACTATCTAGAATCAATGATTCAGATTGAATTATTAAAATCTAATGGTTGAAATTAGAAATGTAAAGATGCATTCATCACATTTTTTCTTCATATTTTTTCATTATATAACTACTTAATCAATTATTAAGATTTTGTTTAAATGTCATCCACAAATTAATGCCTGAGATTTAATCTTAAGAGATATAATTGATATATGACACATTTTTATTTAATAACTATTTAAAATCAATGATTAAGATTGATTTATCGAAATCTAACGGTTGAGATTAGAACTGTGAAGATGCATTCATCACACTTTGTCATCACATCTTTTCATTTTTAACCACTTGATCAATGATTGAGATTTTGTTTATTTGTCATAAAAAAAATTAATGACTGAAATTTAATTTTAAAAGATGTAATTGATATATGACATTTTTTTATTTAATAACTATTTAAAATCAATGATTCCATTGATTTATTGAAATCTAATGGCTGAGATTAAAAAAATGTAAATATGCATTCATCACATCTTTTCATTTTTAACCACTTAATAAATGATTGAAAACGCGAAAAAAATGATTGAAATTTCTTTATATGACATAAAAAAGAGTTAATGGTTGAAATTTACTCTTAAAAGATGTAATTGATATATGATACTTTTTTTATTTAGTAACCATTTAGAATCAATTGTTAAGATTGATTTATTGAAATCTAATGGTTGAGTTTAAAAATGTAAAAATTCATTCATCACACATTTTCATCACCTATGTTTATCACATATTTCATTATATAACCAATTAATCAACTATTATATATAGATTTCAATTGCAATTTTTTAGTAAAAAATTCTGTTTTTTATAACAACTTTGTGACTTTTTGGTATTTTATATACGAGTATGTGTATCTCTCTTTTCTCTTTAAATTACATGAATAATCTTGATTATTTTTTATTTACTGTTTTAATTCATATCGACAAGTTGTCACTACTCCTTAAATATTTTTCTATTTGATTATTATTATTTTTTTCTGTAGTCAATGTGTTCCATTTTCCGTTTTTTAAAAATCGTTGTCAATTTCAAGAAGAGTTCATGAATTAAATCATTGTTCTTAGGGAGGATTAATTATAAAAATCAATTAGTAAAGTCTATTATGTTATTAATATTTTTATTAAAGAAAAAAATTGAAAAATTAAATATGAAATTTTTATTGAAAATTTAAAAATATATAATTTATTTTGTGTGTAATTAATCATTTACTATTATAATCCATAAAAATATGTTTGTATTGTTATTATATAATTAATTTTTAAAATTAAAATATATAAATAGTGTTTGCAATTTATATTGTTATTATATAATTAATTTTTTTTTGAACATCACTGTATTTTATTAGATTGTTAAACTGTGAATGGGACATACAAATATGGTATCATCCATCTTGGTGGACTTGTCAATATATTACATAAATTGGAAGAAGCTGTAACAAATTTAGCTAAGCGATCAGCAATTGAATTTTGACTCCGAGGGACGTTGTCAAGTGAGCAATCAGGTAGCTTTGAAATCCAATGACGAATATCAAATAGTAAGTTCCCAAGTTCGATGTGTTTTTCGCCATTATTGATAACAGAAGTGAGTATTCGATTATCGCCTTCGAAGAAAACTTGTCTCCAGCCTCTGCTCCATACATGTTGCACAACATAAAGAAAGCTAAGTGCTTCAGCTTGTAAACTGGTCGAGACCGTGGGTAATCTGGCGGAACCTGCATCAATAAATTCTCCATTCGCATTACGGATTATCCACCCTACACCCGTAAAAGTCGAGGTTGGAGTGAAACTACAATCGAAATTGCACTTTAAGTAGCCAATTGGCGGAGGTGTCCAGCTCCGGGATGTGGTGGGATTGCCCGATGGAGGAACTGGAGAGGAAGTTTGCTGTTGAACAGTCAACCACTCAGCAACCATGTGTGTACCCTTAATGACTTCGTCCATTGGATGCACTTGTTCATGACGAAAGAGGAAGGCGTTGCGGGACTTCCATAAAATCCAGATAAAAAACAGTGGGAGTAGCCGCATCTCTGGAGCAAGTAATGCGGTGTTGTAGATCTGCAAGATAGCCTCGACATTGGTAGCAATGTCCATTGATCCGCTAGAAAGCTGTCGGAGATTAGCACATCGCCATGTCCCTTGCGCATGTGGGCATTCGAAGAGGACATGATTGATTGTTTTCGGGCCGGCGCAGCATC
The DNA here is from genome assembly GCA_000411095.1 of Aethionema arabicum. Lineage (NCBI taxonomy): Eukaryota > Viridiplantae > Streptophyta > Magnoliopsida > Brassicales > Brassicaceae > Aethionema > Aethionema arabicum. The sequence continues at coordinate 22,987 of KE153288.1, forward strand.
GCTGGCACATCGGATCAAAGGCTGGGATGCGTAAACTTAATTGAAAAGCTGTAGGAAGTGCACCTGTTAGAACCCGCCAGAGAAAATGCCTTAGTTTCGGTGAAATTTTCAGCCTCCAAAGCTGGGCGGCAAACGGAGTGGGGTCGAGTGGGGGAGCAAGACTTTGAGGGGAGTCAACATGCGTTGCTACCCAGTACCCAGATTTAACGCTATACGTTTCGTGCGTTGTATATGACCAAATCACAAGATCAGGCCCTGCAAACTTAGAGAGTCGGATGCTTTTTGCTAATGTGGCGTCTTCCGGTGTCAGCATCGAAGAAAGTTTAGACTCATTCCATGTACGACTGCCAATATCCCATAACTCACAGACCTTCGCATTGCCAATATCCCATAATATGGGTAACCAAGGATCTGTCCAGATGCTCGTATTCCGGCCATCTCCTAACCTCACCTGGAGACCTCGCTGAAGTAAGCTTTTCCCGGCTTGTATTGATCTCCACCCATACGAGGGATTAGGACCTACGCGGGAGTGGAGGAAGCTTGTCGTACGATGATAACGACCTCGATATAATTGTGCTAACAAAGAGTTAGGATGTTGAGTTAGTCGCCACGCCTGTTTGCCGAGTAGAGCAAGATTGACCTTGTGTAGATCTTTGAACCCAAAGCCACCTTCACGTTTAGGTAGGGAGATGCGTTTCCACGATATCCAGGAGATCTTGCGATGGCCAGAATCCGTTTTACCCCACCAAAATTTCGCGAGAAGGCTATTGATCTTGTCGCAGAGCTGTTTTGGAAGCAAGAAACAGCTCATAGTATAGATCGATTGAGCTTGAGCAATAGATTTAATTAAGATTTCCTTCCCAGCAGGACTTAAGAATTGGTTATACCACCCTTCTAATCGAGCCTCTACACGAGATACAATGTTCCAAATGGATTCAGTCTTGCTTCTACCAAATTGTTCTGGGAGCCCGAGGTATTTACCGCCACCACCAACTCTTGTAATACCCAAGATACGTTTGAGATGTTGTTGTTTGTGATAGTCAATTCTCGTCCCAAATATAACCGACGGTTTCTCCAAATTAACTTTCTGTCCAGAGATTCGTTCGTAGTCGTTGAGAAGAGTGGCCATGCGTGTGCACGTCGCTGGATTTGCTTTGCAGAAGAAAAGAGAATCGTCGGCAAATAGCAAATGTGAGATCGAAAGACATGAGCGAGCAAGCTTCATACCAGTAAGTTCCTTTTTCGTTGTGGCTTGCGTGAGCATTTGAGAGAGAATCTCAGCACAGAAAAGAAACAAATAAGGAGAGAGAGGATCGCCTTGACGCAGTCCCCGAGTAGGGTGGAACCTTCCATAAGCAGAGCCGTTGATTAGGACCGAAAAGGAAACTGAGGTCACGCATGTCATAACCCATGAGACCCACTTATCCGTAAATCCTATCATGCGCATAACCTGATCCAGAAAAGACCATTCCACCCGATCATAAGCTTTGCTAATATCCGTTTTAATGGCCAGATATTGTGTAGCACAGTCCTTCTTCAACTTCAGAGCATGAATTAATTCGTGAGCAATTAAAACATTGTCTGTGATTTGTCGGCCAGGAATGAAAGCCGCCTGAGAAGGAGTAATGATCTCGTCAAGGATGTCTTTGAGTCTGAAGACCAAAATCTTGGAGATGATTTTATAGCTTACTGTACAGAGGCTAATAGGTCGATAGTCAGCCATAGTCTTGGCAGACGGTGATTTGGCAATGAGGCATAAGTTCGTATGATTGATGTTACGTTCCATAATGTTTGTCTCGAAGAAGCGTTTCACCATGGCACAAACATCCGCTCCAACCTGTGGCCAAAACTGCTGATAGAAAGAGGCTGGAAAGCCATCACAACCTGGGGCTTTATCTGGTCCGAGAGAGAAGACAGCTCTCTGAATTTCAGCATCATCAATAGCGCCAGTAAGCCGGGCATTCATGGTAGCAGTTACGCGGGCATCAAAACCAGGCAGGATCTCCGTTAAAGGAGTGGTATTTGATGTTGTAAAAAGCTCTGCAAAATAATGTTCAGCAACGCGAGCGATGGCATCGTTGCGTGTATGGGTGAGGTCGTTGCCATCTACAATCTGTTTGATACAGAGTCTTGGTTTACGAACTCTAGTTAAACTGTGGAAATATGCAGTATTCCGATCGCCTGCCTGTAACCACGTATTCCGACTCTTTAGGCGCCAATATTCCTCCTCATTGTAGTACGCTTGATTCAGGTCACTGCGTAATTGGTGTATTTCTGAAGCTTGAGCAGTCGGGTCTCGAAGTGCTATATCCAATTTGATCCGTGTAAGATGAATATGTGCAGCTGAGTTATATGGATGTTCGCGTTACCATGCGGAGATCTTCGCTCGACAGGATCGAAGTTTAGCTGAGAAGTGACTATGCGCTCGAGTTGGTAAAGCCCAATGAGAAGCAACCATGGTCGCAAAATGAGGTCTGTGGTACAATCGTTTATCATACCGAAAGAGACGGTTCTTTGTAGGTTGCTGGTAGCCAATCGTCATGAGGAGAGGCCGATGATCAGATTCTCTCATATCAAAAATTCAACATCCGAGTGTCGGTAACGATTCCTCCATTCAGTGTTGGCCATGACGCGATCGAGGCAACATTCAACAATACCCTGTCGCGTTTTACCCACCCAAGAGAAGGAATTGCCGCGATGAGTGATATCCTTCATATCGCAGATCTCAGTCATTAATCTAAAGTCTCGAAAGCTTGAATCTGGACGCATTCGACCTCCGCGCTTCTCCGAATTATTCAAAATTGCATTAAAATCCCCACACATAACCCATGGGCCATGGCGGGTCAAAGCAATGCGTTGCAATTGCTCCCATAGGTACTGGCGTCGATGCGGAACCGGATGACCGTATATACATGACAAGTAAAAACGAAAAGACTTATATTCAACGTTTAGGTCTACAAGGCGGGAACTGAAAGAAATACACGTTACAGAAACATGAGGCTTCCAAAAAACAACAAGACCACCGCTTAGTCCCTAGGGTGCTACACTTTGCATATGAGGGAATCCAAGCTGAAAGCCGATGGCTCGAACATACTCATCACCTTGTTTGGTTTCTACGAGGAACAACATGTCCGGGAGATATATACGGATGATCTCCTTAAGGCGTCGAACTGTGAGGCGTTGTCCCAGGCCTCGACAGTTCCAAATCTGGACTCTCATGGGGAAGGTGGTGGTACCGGGCCCACCGCGCCTCCGCTTGTGTCTGAACTAGTAGATGATTGCAGGCCACCGTAGTCGTCTTGGAGTTTCCGCAAAGAGTAGGGTACCGCTGGACTGAAACGGGGTCGCTTAGACGAGGGTGCAGACTCTTCCTTATCTAAAGGGATGTCTGTGAATTCGGTAATTCCCAAGAGAGCATGTGGGGGAAGCCCTGAACTAGAACTCCCATCTTGACGACGCTGGTAAGTGATTATGTGGGATAGAGTCCCCTTAGTCGCTGCAGTGGTGGTCTGTATGGGAACAATAGCAAGATTTGTCGTATCTTCAGTGGTGGGAGGATCGTTACGAGGTTGATCTGAGCTTGAGTTTGCGGGGGGAATAACACAATCCCCAGTATCGTGTGTAAGTAGACCACAGGTTTGACAAAATCCACACAATCTTTCATATTTGAACTTGAGCGTGGTGTTGATACCGGGTGAAAATTGGAAGTTTTTTTGAAACCGTAAAGGATGTTCCACGTTCCAGTTAATTTGAACTCTGACGAACTCAACCGCAATCGCCGTTTCTGGAGTAAAATCAACCGCCCGAACTTCGCCCAGGGTAGCGGCAATGTGATCAATGATACGGCGAGTAAGGAACTGAAGCGGTATACCACGTATTTGAATCCAAAACGGGATAGTATGAAGTCTGGAAATAGCCGATCCAGGGATCCATTTTTCAAGTACGAGCATGCGGTTATTGAAAGCCCATGGACCGCGGGTCAAGACAGAGTTGAGAAGATCATCAGATGAAAAGACAAATTGGAAACGTTTGTCTTCAATTTGACGCCCAGAAACTAAACCAGAAAGTCCCCAATTGCGCGGTAGCGAGGCAACGATCGCGCGAAGATTCTGTTTCCGAGGGATCAAGGCACGACCAATTAAACAGAATTGATTTGCCTGTCGCGCCTCTTCGCACACTTCGAGGGGTAAAGAGACAGGGGCATCGTCAATGCCCAAAGTAAGATCTTGGATGGCGGAGCGGAGTGAATTGGCCATTGATTCGAAGACAGAAAGTCGTTGATGAAAGAGAAAGAGGGCTGGGGTGGAAGAATGAAGATGGAGAGAGGCGTAACTGGTTCCAGAAGTTTGTAATACATCGTAGTGCCAGACGGTTAACACTACGGAGAGGGATCCGACAGTTAATTGCACGCGAGAAGTACGGCAAACAACCGTAGAGTAGAGAATAACCGTCGTTCAAGCGAGCGACGGAAGAGAGAGGGCAATCGCCAAAAAATCGCCAGAGAGAATCGCTTTAGTCATTCCTACTTTTCTTTCGTTATTATATAATTAATTATGTTTGTTAATATTATTCTATAATAATAATATTTATTTACTTTTAAATTAAAAAATATATATTTTATGGTTAAAATTATTTAAATTGATATTGTTAGATATATATTTATAAATATTAAAATATTTATAATTAAATTTAACTATATTTGGATCAAATATTATTAAATTAAAATTGATTTCTAGAAAAAAAATTAGTTATATCATATATGTATATATAAGGTATATCATATAAGATTTAAATATTCAAATAATTAGTTATATATTTTATATAAT
>KE153290.1:19107-32076 GCA_000411095.1 Aethionema arabicum
AGGACCTAATTCCTTGAGATCCTTTAATCCTAACCATCCATCATGGTTAAGCCTAAGGTGACAAGTGTTTAGACAAGTGTTATGCAATAGCACTTGCTTAATGTCAAAGCTTAAACATGTGTCATGCCAAGTGTTAAACTATGGCTCTTTAATACATGCATATACTTTATGCTTGACATGTGTTATTGCCACTAATCTCTTTTTCCATTCTAACACTTGTCCATAATTACATACAAGGAATTAAATTTCTCATTATCCATTATACATTTGTTTCACCAAGATAATTAAGATTAGCACTCCCATAAGAAAACATGGATTTACTAATGACCATACTTATAGGAAAGGAATAAAAACATAATATTCCTTACAAAAGAAACTGCGCCATTTCGGCCGGCGATAAGTTGAAGCGCTTCTTTCCACTTGGGAATCTTTTCAGCCATTTCGTGATTTTTGTATCGTTCCAAATCGAAATTTCCTCGATTATGTCTAACATCAGAGGGAAATATTCCGTAGAATAACGGAGTGACTTCAATTTTCTTTTGCTTCTCAAGATCCATAATCAATCGTAGTTCATCTAAGCACCAGGTTGAAGTAGCGTAGTTTTCCGAGATAACAACCACTGCAAACTTTGAATTGTTTATGACTCCGACGAGTTTTTCAGAAATGGTGTCTCCCAATTTAATCTCTGGATCGTCTTTGAAAGTAGAAATTCCTCTGCTTATAAGTTTTTGATGCAAATGACTCACGATGTTTCTACGTGTGTCTTCACCACGAAAGCTGAGGAAGACAGTGTAAGATAAACAAGACATTTTGTCTTTCGATTTTGATTTCTCTCTGTTTCTTTTTGGTCAACTTGAATTAAAATGGCGAAGACATAGCTAAATATTAATTTTTTTCTCAAAAAAAAAAAATGATTAAGACAGCTTAATGTCATTTAATTAAGGGATATTAACTCAGCTTAATTTTTTATCTCCAAAGTCAAACGTATTCCTATTGCACAGATCTCGATCCCATTTCTTAGAATAATAATTTTCTTTTATTATATTTATATTATTTAAGAGCTTTTCAAATTTGAAAAATACTAATTATATTTACGAATTTGATATAAATTTCAATATCAAAACCTATGCATGTGAAAAGGTTTAACATGTTTTATCTTTACGAAGCCTATTAAACCAAATCCACAAACTAATAATTTATAGCTTAGGTCGTGAAAAACAATTTCATAATATAAGTTTTTTGATTGGATGCGTATCTATTAATAAGATTTTTAAAAATAACTAAATTATGTTATATTTAATAAATAATTACACAAAAAGTATAAACTAATAAGCAATTTTTTTAAGTAAGTATAAACTAATATTAGAATATTAGTGTACAACAATATAAATGTATAACACTGATATGTGTTTAATAACTTTAATTATAATGAACTTTTCATTATTTAACTACTTTTAATTAAATTTAATTAATCAATAATAATAAAATTTTAGTTACATGTAAAAAATATTTATAAATATTTTTTTATTACTTATAGTTAACTAGGAGATGTTAGTATCTTCTTTGTAGGCAAGGACGAGTATGATGAACTTACCTGTAAGTTTCTTCAAAGTGATTTTGTTTTACATCAGCCTGATTATTTGATCTGCGATTCAATGTTTGAAATCTTTTGTTGGATTTCAACAAGTGGCAGAAACGATCTTTATCATCACTGCGGCTGTCAAAGATGTATGCGGAAATCCTCCAACAGAGCGACTATTTCTGGATAAATATGGAAGGATATGTTTGTGTCTTGGTGAAATTGTTTGGAAAGAAAAAACCAATATCATATCGTTCTTAGATTGCTTGAAATGGTTTAGAGGTTTGGTATCGATGTTAAGTTATATATTTGGTTAATTGATCATCTATGCATAATTCTTTTTTCAGAACTGCATATGGTTTGTGTTGGAATCCCACATTGGTTGAGGACAGGGTCGTACCTAACATGGGTTTGGAGAAACATGGTATAGGGGTCCAACAAAATGAGGGTCCCAAAAATTAAGGGTTAATTTTTTATTTTTTTTACATTAAAAAACATTTTGACTCCAAAACATCATTACCAATTCCATAAAAAAAGAACAAATTCATTATCAAAAAGGTTTTATGAATTGATTTTTATAAATTTGATTTTGTTTAGGGTTTAGGATTACAAAATGATTGTTTCTCTTTTTTTATTACAAATTTTTAGTTTGTTTTCTATGATTTTTTTTAGCACCAAGTGTTTGATAAAATGCCTAAGAGAAATATGTTTACTTCAAATAGGTTTTATGAGCACGGCTCTGGTTAAGGGTTTTAGAGTGTTTGATAAAATGATTTTCAAAAAACTTCGAAGTCACAGTCCCCATAAACCGTGGTTTGGTTCGATTTAGTTGGTTTTCTCATTAACCGAAGGCATTAACCAATCTCAGAAACCAACAACCGGATTATATGACCTGATTTCAACCTGTTTCAATATTAACGAGACCCAATTTCCCCTAAACCAAAATAACGGTAAGTGAACAAAAATCCCAATTTCCCCCAATCAACATAAACCCTAAATCGAGCCCCAAATTTAAATTCCGAAAATCCCGTTTCTGAAAATCCCGTTTCCGTTGTAGTTAGGAAATTGATTTATGCGATGTCTTTTCCAGGAAATGACTATGCCGACGAAGCTGAAGATCATGAGATGCAGCAAGTCTTCAAAGCCATTGACGAGTTCGTCGATGAGCCACTTATACTGCACAATGCATATCCGATGACTGAAAGTGATAGTGACGAAGAAGGTGAAGCTCATGTTGGGAGACAGCGAACTCGAGTTGGTAGTGACAGTGCGCAGAACGCATGGAGTAGGGATGCTGATGGTTTGTACAAAGAGCAAACATTCCTCAATGGTGTCAGGTTTAAAGAAGTTGTTATTGAATATGCACGGAGAAGTGCCAGAAACATTAAGCAATATAGGTACGACAAGGATAAAATCGGTTATCAATGCGTAGGTGGTGGTAGTGAGAGTGAATGGGAAGGATGTGGTTGGTTAATTTATGCATCAACTCTTCCAAATGATCCAATTTAGAAAGTTAGGAAATTCGTAGATAACCATACTTGTGTTCCAAATGGGATGTGTGAGTGCATTAAGGTTCCTGTTATTGCTAGATTGTTTCTTGACAAAATTCGTGAAGAACCGAGCTACTACTTGCCAATGAAGATGGAAGAAGTTATGTTCCAACAGTGGCGTATAGTGGTATCTCGACATCAATGCCAAGCGGCTAGGAAAAAAGCGTTGAAGTGGATTGAGTAGGATCATGATCACCAGTTTTCTCGCCTCCAAGAGTATGCTGCAGAGATACTACATTCAAACGCAGACTGTGGAGGTTGAGTGTTTGAAAAACAGTGAGGGTATGGAAGGCAAACTACGAAGACCAATCTGGGGTATACAGTTTTGGCCAGTAACCGGTGAACCCGATGTCCATATTCCACAGTGAGAGGAGAACTCTCAACGTAGCAATGTGAACAAAGCTGCTCATAGAAGGAAGAAAGGAGTTAACGAGTCCCCAACAAAGAAGGTGTCCAAGGTTAAAAAAAAGGATCATGCATGGTGGATATTGTGGAGCTGCAAACCACAACTCGAGGTTCCACAAGAACGATCCTATAGATATTGCCACTATACAGGGAACAGGTGAATCTTCACAAGGGACACTCATTCAAGAATGATGCTTTTTGTAATGTTTTCGGTTTAGGATGTTTTTTGGAGCTCACTCTCATTGTTGGAGCTAGTTTTTGTTTGAGTTTTTTTGGAGCTTAGTTTCATTGTACGAGATGGTTTTTGTAAGGTTTTGGACATCGGTTAATGGAAATATTTTGTTTGGTTCAATGCTTTCTTTGTACGAGATGGTTTTGGACATCGGTTTTTGTAAGGTTTTGGACACAAAACACTAAGTTTTTTATCTAAACAATGCAATTACAAACCAAGACAGAAAAACACAAACTAAAACAGAAACCAAGACATAAACAAAACAAATACACAAACAAAAATGGAAACCAATACACAGTTACACAAGAAACTATGACACAAATACCATTACACAAAACGTAAACCAAGACACAAGTACACAAGAACCCACGACCATTGTCTTCGACCTAGAACTTTAATGAACAACCCGAAGGCTATACGTCCAATTACCACTTGCACCATCGTCTTCTTTACGTTGTCTTTAACTTCTGAAAGCATCCCTTCAAACCTCTGTTTTAATTCATTCTCTACTTTCTTTTCATCCTCCAAATGCTCTCTCCTAAGGGTCTTCAATGCTTGTTTAAGTTCTCTATTTCTCTCCCTCAACCTCCTCTACCAATCCCTCGTCCACCCATTTGAATAAATGGTCATCACCCCAAACCTACAACCCGAAATGTATCATATCTCACTGAACAAATTTCGATGTATCCAATCAAATGTCACTCATCAAGTTACTTTCTCTGACACCGCATAAGAACAACGAAAATACCGCCGATACGGATTGTAATCGGATTTGGAAATCATAGTCGAAACACGCTCACCACACCAACACCACACGGAGGAGCAAAATTCTGAATTGGAACGTATACCGTCAACCAAGGAAGTCAAACGAATTGTCTTCCAAATGAATCTTGAAAAAAGTCCAGGTGTGGATGGAATGACAGGCTTCTTTTACCATCAATGTTGGGAGATAGTGGGACCTGTAGTTGTGGAAATGGTACAAAAGTTTATGTCAGATGGGAAACTGGATCCGGAAATTAATAAAACTAAAATCTGCATGATTCCAAAAAAGGAAAACGCTTCCAAGATCGAAGAGTATAAACCAATAAGTTTATGTAACTATGCCTACAAAATCATCTCTAAGCTTTTGGCAGCAAGACTTAAACCTCTACTTCCAAACTTAATTTCAGAAACTCAGGCTGCAGTTGTGGAAGGACGACTGATTTCGGATAACATAATCATAGCCCACGAAGTGCTTCATGCCCTAAAAACAAGAAATCGGGTAGCAAAGGAGTATATAGCTATAAAATTGGACATGTCAAAAGCATATGATAGACTTGAATGGTCTTTTCTCAAAGCAACCATGACTAGGTGGGGTTTCTCCTCTAAGTAGATAGGTCTGATTATGGAGTGCATTACTACGGTATCATACAGTGTTCTGATCAACGGTAAGCCTTATGGATGCATCACACCATCACGAGGGCTGAGACAAGGCGATTCCCTATCTCCCTACTTATTTATAGTGGGAACTGAGTTCCTAACTGAGCTTATCACTAAGGCTGAAAGGGAGCATAAGATTACAAGAATTCAGGTGGCACAATCCTCACATAGGATAACGCACCTCCTGTTTGCAGATGATTCCTTGTTCTTCTGCAAAGCCTCAACCGAGGAAGTGGATGCAGTTCAGGAGATACTCAGGACCTACGGTAAAGAGACAGGGCAGAGAGTTAATTACCAAAAGGCATGTGTGTCATTTGGAAGTAAAGTGAATGATGAGTAGAAAAGAGTTATCAAACATACAACTCAGATTTCCCAAGAAGGAGGAGGTGGAATGTATCAAGGCATACCGGAGACATTTCAGAGATCCAAAACTCAAACGGTTAGTTACCTAAAAGACAGATTACTAACCAGAGTTGAAGGTTGGCAATATAGGTTCCTCTCACAAGCGGGCAAAGAGGTTTTAATCAAGGTGATAGCCCTTGCGCTTCCAGTGTACACCATGATGTGCTTCAGATTACCTAAAATCACATGTAGAGAACTCACTTCAGTGATTTCAACATATTGGTGGAAACCATTGGAAAAGGTGGTCTAAACTGTGTATCCCAAAGAGAGAAGGGGCAATCTGCTTCAAAGATTTGGATAATTTCAACATAGCTTTACTTGGAAAACAGATTTGGCAGCTGGCAACTAGACCAAACTCTCTAATTTCTAAGGTCATTCAAGGAAAATATTATAAGAATAAGTCTGTTTTGCAAGGAAAAATGGGAAATCAGCCTTCTTATGCTTGGCGTAGCATCATGGCAGGGAATCCATTGGAAAAGGTGGTCTAAACTGTGTATCCCAAAGAGAGAAGGGGGACTCGGCTTCAAAGATTAGGATAATTTCAACCTAGCTTTACTTGGAAAGCAGATTTGGCGGGTGGCAACTAGACCAAACTCTCTAATTGTTGTCCTTCAAGGAAAATATTATAAGATTAAGTTTGTTTTGCAAGGAAAAATGGGAAATCAGCCTTCTTATGCTTGGGGTAGCATCATGGCAGCGTTACCTTTAATGAAAGCAGGTTTGAGGAAGACGATTGGAGGAGGGTTGGAGATGGATTTATAGCTGGAACCATGGCTTCCAAATGTCCCGCCAAGACCACCGAGAGCAAGAGAGCTTAATGCAGATGACCAAGACAAAGTCAGTCAGATTATCATTCATTCAACGAGGGAATGGAATATGGCCAGAGTTGAACAAATGATTCAGGAGGATGATATACTATGGATTACACAAATTCGGCCAGGAAATTTCAATATACAAGACCAATACACTTGGATATACAAGAAGGAAGGAGATTACTCGGTAAGATCTGGCTATTGGATCCAATCTCAGCTAAATTATGGGCAAGGAAACATGCATATTTACCCAAGTCTGGAGCCGATTTACCAAGCAATTTTGAAGATGAATACGACTCCGAAAATACAAAGTTTTATGTGGAGAGTGGCAAGTAATAATATTGCCGTAGCAGCTAATCTGTTCAAGAGACGAATAGGAAGAGAAGCAACCTGTCAGATTTGTGGTGTCTTCAATGAATCAATAGACCATGCTCTCTTCCACTATTCCTATGCAAGGTTGGTCTGGGCAATCTCTGGAGTGCCGATTGACGGTGGAGGCAGATTTGGAGAATTGATTTACACCAACTTGGCGAAGTTAGTCCTACACAAACCAAGAGACGTCAGATTGAAAGAGCGACAAAGGAAATCTCCATGGATCTTATGGCAAATATGGAAGGTAAGAAATGAGTTATGTTTCACAGGAACAAAACCTGACCCGATCAAAATTCTAGAAGAATCAGAGAGGGAGGGAATTGAGTGGGAGGCGGTTCAGGAAGAATTGATAGATGCCCAGAAAGCGGAACGACGCAACCCCCTCGCCGTCCAGATCCGCCATGGGAACCTCCACCGAATGGAATCCTCCTATGTGATTGTGATGTGTCGTGGATAGAGAGTGAGGAGAAATGCACATATGCCTGGATTCTAAGGAACAACAGAGGGGAAATCATCTTGTGGGGAGCCAAGAAACGAACAGATTGCAATCCCCCCTATACGCAGAATCAGAATGTATCAGATGGGCTATTCTATTCGTAAGAAACTATGGATTCAAGAAAGTATATTTTCAATTGATAGCGGCTCAGAAGGATTTCAATCTATTCGCCTTAAGGTATCGCCCAAGATCTTAACGATATTGGCGGATAAATTAGCAAAGTATGCTAAGTATTTTGTTAATGTTTCATCAATGATATCTACCTCATTACCTCTTTTGTTAGAGGAGAATATCAATGGTTAAGTTATGTAATTGTGGTGAATCAATCAATATATAAGAGTTAAAAAAAAATCCTAAATTTTATTATTACTATTTTGGATTGCGATAGTTCTAAGTTTTCTAAGAAAATTCTACTCATATTGCTTAAATTTGTAAAGTAGGTTATAATAAAAATATTATATCCAAAATAATACCTCTTGTTTTGTTTTATATTTTTAAGGAAATTTTAAATAATACCATTAATGGAACTTGAAGTGATTCTATGGGTGTACTTTCTTTTACCTACTCTAGTTATAGCAACTCCATCCAGACCAAAAACTGTTCAATTCTTTTGCAAGAAAACTGAAGGCCATTCTACTTTACAACCGCTGATACAAAAAAATGGCCACTGCTAAAGTGTTTAGATAGATATGGGAGATGGCAATACTTGAGGTAAAAGGATCGATTCCAAAGAGAGAAAGAGATGCTAAATTCTAAAGTTTGCTCTGAATATGTTTTTGTAAGAATAGGGATGCGGAATCTGATAGACTAAGAGAATACTTGTAGAGAATGAGAGATTGAGAGAATTAGAGACTAAGAGATTTGTTGGGATTAAATCAAGCTTAAAACCAAGATTGTGCAAAAGTATAAGTGAAAACTAATACAGAGCAAAGACACTAATACAAAGAGAGGCTTCGATTTTGTATTGAAGTTGAAGACCCTCTAGACGATTCGGAGGCTTTCAAAAACAGAGTTGTTGAAGTCTGTTACGAGCCGTTAGGCTCTGTTCTCGTCTTTAAATACTCCAGTAGCTTGATCCGAGTTTGTTGATGAGTGTGTGAGATTCTTGATCTTTGTAAGCTACTCAATTGCATAGTGAAATCGTCAGTTCTTGCTGGTCGAGACGTAGGGATTCAATTTGAATCCTGAACTCGTAAATCTCGTGTTCTTTCTCTCGATCTCTCTCGAATCTTCTTCTTCTTCTTCGTTACTGTGAATCTCCATTGAAGAACTCTTGAATTCCGCTTAGAGTTTGGCAACAAGTGGTATCAGAGCAAGGTTAATCGCTCTAAAGAATGGAGACTACACGAATTGAAGTTGAAAGATTCAATGGATCGGGAAATTTTGCGTTGTGGAAGGCTCGTGTAATGGCGCATCTTGGGGTTCTCGGTTTAAAGGGGATTCTCACCGATGAAACATTGGAATACGATCCGGAACCGCCATCAACGGAGGTTGCAACTCAAGGAGATGATGGAGCTGTGATCACAGCGCCAGTTAAAACCGGAATCGATCCGAAAAAGGAAGAAAAATCAGAAAGGACAAGAAACTTGATTATCCTGAATGTTGGTGATCAAGTACTGAGGAAGGTGATAAACTGCAAGACAGCAGCTGCTATGTGGAATACGCTTGAAAGGTTGTATCATTCTAAAACTTTACCATGTCAAATTGCTGCACAATTGAAGTTCTATACGTTCTGAATGCAAGATTCTAGAGCTGTAGATGAAAATATAGATGATTTTCTCAAAATCGTTGGTGATCTAAACAATCTGGGGATAAAAGTGACTGATGAGGTTCAGGCAGTGTTACTGCTGAGTTCACTTCCAGCTAAATTCGAAATGGTAAAGACTACGCTCAAGTATGCTAAAGAATCCATTACTCTTGAAGAAGTTATCTCTACTGCAAAATCCAGAAAAAGCAAGAATTCAAAGAAGCTCAGGGGACTCAAGGAGTTGGACTGGTGGTTGCAAGAGGGAGGTCTAAGAGTAAAGACGATTCAAAGACCAGATCAAGAAGCAAGTCTAAGTCTGGTGATACAAAGGTGGTGTGTTGGTTCTGTAAAAAGGAAGGACACACCAAGAAAGAATGCTATGCTAGGAAAAAGAAACTAGAAGCAGAAGGTAAAGGTGAAGCAGTGACTGTGGATGAATTTCTAGTTCTAGATGCTTTGAATGCAGGTGATTCAAACCCAAAGGATCAGTGGGTGATTGATTCTTGCTGCACCTATCATATGACATCTAGAAAGGACTGGTTCCATACTTTTGCTGAATCTGATAAAACTCAGATCTTACTTGGTGATGACCATAGAGTGGAGACACAAGGCATTGGATCAATCAAGGTTATAGCAAAAGAAGGAACAGTTAGAATCTTAAACAATGTGAGGTATGTTCCTAATCTGAGAAGAAATCTGATCTCAACAGGTACTTTGGATGGTTTGGGATATGATCATGTTGGGAGAAACGGTAAAATTGTGTTCTCAAAGGCTGGAAAGGCAGGGAACTTTACAGAATGGGCTTTACATCTTTGATGGGGAAACAATAATGGATGAGATCCAAAATGCGGAGGTAAACAATGCAGCACAGGAAATACCTATGCTATGGCACAATCGTATGGGACATTTGAGTGAGCAAAACTTGAAGATTCTTGTAACCAAGAAGATTCTCGAGCAGAAGGATATATCACATATTACTTTCTGTGAAGACTGCATTATGGGGAAGACAAGAAGGGTGAGTTTTGGGACTGGGAAACACAGTACAGAAACTGTTCTTGGATATGTTCATGCTGACCTTTGGGGTTCACCAAATGTACAGCCATCAATATCCAGAAATCAGTATTTCCTGTCCATTATTGATGACTATTCTAGGAAGGTATGGTTATATTTTCTGAAAACGAAGGATCAAACATTCAGCAGGTTCTGTGAATGGGAAGATTCTTGTTGAAAAGCAAGCTAACAGAAAGGTGAAGTACTTAAGTACTGACAATGGTATGGAGTTCTGTAACTTGGATTTCGATCAATTCTGTAAAGATCAAGGCATTGAGAGACACAGGTCATGTACTTACACACCACAACAAAATGGTGTTGCTGAGAGGATGAACAGAACAATCATGGAGAAAGTGAGGTGTATGTTGCATCAATCAGGTCTAGAGAAACGTTTTTGGGCTGAGGCTGCAGCTACTGCTGCGTATTTGATTAACAGGAGTCCAGCATCTGCAATTGAAAACAATATTCCAGAAGAAGTTTGGTTAAACAGGAAACCTGGTTACAAACATCTGAGAACCTTTGGTTCTATGGTCTATATACACAGTGATCAAGGGAAACTGAAGCCTAGAGCATTGAAAGGGGTATTCATTGGTTATCCTCAAGGGGTAAAAGGATATAAGGTTTGGTTACTGGATCAGAAGCAATGTGTGATAAGCAGGAATATGAATTTCAAGGAAGATGTAATGTACAAAGACTATGTACAGGGGTTAAATGTTAACAAAATACAAGAGTCAGCAGACGGTATTGCTTCAGGTGAACAAGTAAAGGTTTACACATAAATTCCTGGAGTTGAATCAACTGAAATCAGAGATGATACTCAAGCAGGTGAAGAAATTGAAGAAGATATACCAGAAGCTGATACAGATGAATACATTGATGATGATCAAGGGACTGAAGAACAAAATCAGAACCTGCAGGATTATCAGCTAGCAAGAGACAGAGCAAGGAGGGTTATTACTCCACCTTCAAGGTTTACTGAAGAGGCAGGTCTAGCTTTTGAGCTAAATGTATCTGAGACACATTATTTGGAGGAACCTAAGGATTATAGCCAGGCAAAATCCAGCAGAGAATGGAAACAGTGGCTTATTGCAATGAAAGAGGAGATGTCTTCATTAATCAAAAATAAGACATGGGAACTGGTAACTCCACCAGCAGGAAGAAAAATTATTGGTTGCAGGTGGATCTTTAAACTGAAAGCTGAAATCCCAGGAGTGGAATCAGCAAGATATAAGGCAAGATTAGTAGCAAAGGGGTTTGCTCAAAGGGAATGGATTGATTATCAGGAGGTGTTCTCACCTGTAGTAAAGCACACTTCGATCAGAATTCTGCTTTCACTAGTTACAAACAAGAACCTGGAACTTGAGCAGATGGATGTAAAAACAGCCTTTTTACATGGGAATTTGGAGGAAGACATCTACATGTCACAACATCAAGGTTTTGAATCAGGAGATGAGAAACAAGTCTGTCTATTAAAAAGGTCTCTATACGGTTTAAAGCAGTCACCTCGCCAATGGAACAAACGTTTTGACACTTTCATCACTGAAAAGGGGTTTAACAGAAGGAAGTTTGATTACTGTGTTTATACAAAACCAGTGCTGAAGATAGTTTTATATATCTTCTACTATATGTAGATGATATATTGATTGCAGCCAAAGACATGATTGAAATCAGAAAGTTAAAGGATTTATTGAGCTCTGAATTCGACATGAAGGATCTAGGTGGAGCACGACGAATTCTGGGGATGGACATTTACAGAGATAGAGAAAAGGGAATTCTCAGGTTGTCTCAAAGTGATTACTTAAGAAGAGTCTTAAGGGGTTTCAAAATGTCATAAGCAAGAACAGTTAATACACCTATTGGGGCACACTTCAAACTATCAGCTATTCAAGATGATTGTGAAATGATAAATACAGATGACATTCCATATGCTAGTGCTGTTGGGAGTATTATGTACTCCATGGTTGGTTCAAGACCAGACTTGGCTTATGGGATAGGATTAGTGAGCAGATTCATGGCCAAACCAGGAGATGCTCATTGGGAAGCTGTTAAATGGCTTCTAAAGTACATCAAGGGAGCTTCAGAGTTAGCTCTGACCTACACAAAGGCACAAGATTTTACTCTACAAGGCTATTGTGATGCAGATTTTGTAGCAGACCTTGACAAAAGGCGTTCCATTTCAGGTTATGTGTTCAAACTCGGTGATAATACAATATGTTGGAAATCTGGGTTACAACATGTGGTGGCATTATCAACTACAGAGTTTGAATACATGGCTTTAGCAGACACAGTTAAAGAAGCAACATGGTTGAAAGGATTGTTGAAAGAAATGGGACAACCTCAAAAGAAAGTGACGATTTGGCGTGACTCTCAAAGTGTTATATGTCTTTCTAAAAATTCAGTGCATCATGAGTGGACGAAACACATTGATGTCAGGTACCATTACATCAGAGAAGTCATAGCTTCTGGAGATGTGGAAGTAGAGAAGATACCCACTGAGTATAACCCGGCTGATATACTCACTAAGGTTGTGCCGGTTAAAAAGTTTTCAGAAGCACTTAAGGTGCTAAGGCTGATCTGATCAGCCTGAAATGCCAGGAAAACAAGAACGTGATGTGAGCTATGCAATGGTGAGGAACTGAAGTTCAAGCATTGAATCAAGGTGGAGTTTGTTGGGATTAATTCAAGCTTAAAACCAAGATTGTGCAAAAGTATAAGTGAAAACTAATACAGAGCAAAGACACTAATACAAAGAGAGGCTTCGATTTTGTATTGAAGTTGAAGACCCTCTAGACGATTCGGAGGCTTTCAAAAACAGAGTTGTTGAAGTCTGTTACGAGCCGTTAGGCTCTGTTCTCGTCTTTAAATACTCCAGTAGCTTGATCCGAGTTTGTTGATGAGTGTGTGA
>KE153292.1:0-10840 GCA_000411095.1 Aethionema arabicum
ATATATATAGGAAATTATTATATATTTTTTTTAATTTATATAAAAATTGTTTTTTTTTTAACATCATTTTTGGGCCACAGCCCGGCCCAATAGACAATTATCTGCTCAACTGCAGAGTGTGAGGTTTGAACCCCGGTGCTATGAGAAGAGAAACGTGGGACTTACCACCAGCCCACGGTGTTCTCGGCATATAAAAATTGTTTAAGGTCAAGAGAAGTCACTTTCTACATTGGTGTATAATATAATGTAAGATATATATACTTTACTTCTTTTTTGGGGGAAAAAGCCTTAATGTTAGGGAATCTTTTTATCTACGAGACATTTATAAATTTAAAAAATAGAAAAAGTTCCTTTTTATATAAATTTATTTTAATTGAATTTATTGATTTTTTTTCATGACTATGAACTTTTAATTAAGGAATAAATATAACATTTTTCTTTCCTTAGAACTTAATACTAAGTTTAAAATAAAATTAATTAGATGAATTAGTTGTAACGATAAAATAGGTGTTTTAATTGAGAGTTAAGCAAGATAGTTAACTATAGGTTTAAGCTATGATTATATTTTTAAAATGCGTATTAATTATAGAAAACGACAAAACTAAGTTTGGTTTTATACATAGTGAAAATAAAATTATAAATATATATCTTTTGGTTATATCGAAGAGACAATTCTTGATCGCCATGCTATAATTAACCATTTAAAATTTAAAATACAATTAATAAACTATATCTCACAACTAACACCATGATAATAAATTTTCCAAAAATAAAATATACAAGTTTTTAAAAACTAATTAAAAAGATTATATGTATTCATGTAAGTTTTTGGTAATGTATATTTAAATCGCAATAACAAATTGTTTTTTTTTTCACAATAACAAAGAGATCTAAAATAAAACATTTTTTGTAGTATACATTTAAAAAATGTGAAGATATTTTTAAAAAATTAATATTTAAAAATACACTAAACCTCCACTAAAATTTCAATAAAAGAGATTATGATTTTGTTGGCAAAAGTTGATTTCCATTAAAGGTATAATAATTTCCTCCCAATCTTAACTTTTTGCCTGCCCATAAAAATACATGTGGGCTCCTTCTCCCTCTCTACATATATCAAAATATTACATAAATACAATAACATAAAAACAGTTTTATTCAACATTTTATTATTTTAATGTTTTAAATTTTCTTACAAATATAACAAATTAAATTTAAAACGGAAAACAAAATATAAAAAATTAAGTTGATTTATCAAAATTTTTAAGGTTGATTATATAACATATTAAATAATATTTTAAGAAGAAAATACAAACTAAATTTAATGTTTATTCATAAATTTTGTGTTTTTTTGGGACAAAAGACGAATCCAATGGTTGTAATATTGCTGTCCCCAATCTTTGCTTTTGTGGTCAAAAGAAGAAAAAATAAACAAAAAAATATAATGAATATTGTACAAAAATATTAAATAGACTTTTTATTTTCCAACAACATAACAATCATAAAGAATATAACATGAAACAAAAATATTTATTTTCCATTTAGCAAATGATATTTTAAACTTTATATGTCAATAATAGGGGATTCCCCAATAATAGTAACAAAGTAATTTACATTATTTTTTTTTAACAACTTAAAGAAAGTATATATAAAGACAAGAACACAAAACAAGTGTGTTCTTATCTCATCTTTTACCTACAATATATTCACATAAATGTATAAAAACAGAAAAAAAAAGATTTTTTATAAGATTAGAATACAAAAAGCTTGATCTTACATGATTTTGCAAGCTGCAAGAAAAAACAGCCAGCAATTGCAGAGTTTCTTGTATCTGAAGAAGCTTTTGAAGATCACAAGAACATATAGCTTCAATGGTGAAGAATCTCGGATTAGCTTAACATTAAGACAAAACTGAATCTGTTTTCTCTTTCTAAACCTTGTGTTAGCCTTTAAGATCAATCACCTATTAAACAAGAAACAAAGATTCCAATTTTAAATGTCAATTCATGATCAAGATCCATTTTCAAGAATCAACGTACCAATTACTAATAGAAAATCAAGATTCATACCTCAGATTTAACTGAAAAGTTAAAACTTTTCAAGAATTAGAAAGAGTTCATTTCGAGACAGTAAGTTCTTCTCTTGACTAACATCTTAGCTGCTATCCCATAAGGTTCATCAAAAGCTGAAGAAACCCAAGAAACATCACAAACTTCTTTCTTTGATTCACTTGGTCTAATGGCTACAAGTGTAGCACCTTTCAACACTGTTCCATCAGGTAATTCCAAGGTAGGAGCATACCAGAGTCTCATATTCAAAGCAGGTACAAGAGTTCTCTTAGAAGCTGAAGAAGCTGATAATGGCTTCACTCGTAGCTCCTCTAATTGATCTCTGTTCATACATAACACTCCTTGACCATCAACATCTGTTAAAGTTAGCTTATCAAGAGTTTTATGCTCTGAGATTATCGGTTGTAACAAGTAATGTCTTGCAGATGCAGCAATCAAGGAGCTAATTGTCCATACTACACGCAGCTTTAATCCTCCATTTGTGTAAAATGATTCTGGTATACTTCCATTGTCTTCTATGTTACCTAGATCAAGAGAAGTATCAATGGATTGTGAAATTGAGTCTGGATTGGGATTGATTACAGAAGAAGCACCAAGAATTACACAATTTTCAAGTGTAGAACCAAATTCAGCTCTCCATTTCAATAAAACTCCATCATCTATCCCTAATTCTCCACTAGGAAGTTCAATTCGGAGAAATCGAATTTCATCGAAGTTTCTTAAAACCTGTGTAGGAGAGTGATGTGTTACATCGCCTTGTTGAATTTCACCATTTTCGTCTCCAGTAATAGATAACGAAGAAGATGGAGACGAAGAAGAAGAAGGAGAAGACCGTTTTGTACCTAGAAGCTGTCCCAAAGCTTGTAACGGCTTTAGAATTCCACCGAACACAAGACGGAAGATAGCGGAGAATGGACCAGCGGCGATTGAAGCGGCGGAACGAGGCTTATCTGAAGAAGGAGAGGAAGAATCGTCGTCATCGGAGATAACGCAATCAACACGAACGATTACATTCTCTACTTGAGGAATAAGGAAATGGAATCTACGAGAAACAACACAGCAACGACCAAGGGATTTAACATCACCGATTTGGTTGAAAACTAGTAGGAGAATTGAGTCGGGAAGACGATCAAAATGGTCAATCTCTAGGGTTTCAGGCTCGGGATGGATCCGAGAAAGCGGATCTGTACGGAGAATAACGGCCATAGTAGAAGGTATTTTTAGGGTTTTGCAGAGAGGAATTGGGATCTTCAGAGGAAGAAGATAACACAATTTAGAGAGAGAAAGAGAGCGAAAGGGGAAAGTATCTTAGAGAGAGAAAGAAAGCGAGAAGATATAAATGGAAGGAGGAAAATGATTTAAGAGACTTTATATTAGTATTAAACTAATTTTTATTTATTAATAAATAACTGATTAATTTTACTCCGTTATTAAATATTAAAATGCCTCAAAATAATTTGAAAAAAAATGCATCAAAACATTACTATTTATTAGTTTATTTTCAATTATAATTAGATAGTAATAAATATTTAAATAGCTTCTATATATGTATATATTAATTTGCACAAAACTAACATTTATATATATACAAAACTATTATTTGGTCACTAATCATACTTTTGTGTATTAAACTTTTAAAAAAGTGAAATTTAGAGAAATATATTAAACTTTTATTTCCAAATTATTAAAGTTATATAAGTTAATTGTTACTGATTGTAAATTACAAATATAGAAACTAACTTTTTTGAAAAAGACTAAAAACCAACTTCCACTAAAGAATGAAAACAAAAATCTATTAAATATTTTTATAATAATAATTATTATATAATTTTATGTTTTTGTTAGTTTCCTCTAATTATGTTTGTTTTACTTTGTTTGTTGTGTTAGTATTAATCAAAACAATATTAGATAGCCTAGTTAAGCTACAACAATATTTAATATCTATATAATAGGCTATAATATAGTTTCATGTTGTATGGTTATAATTTTTATATTATTTTTTACCCATATGTATTACTAAATCAAATAATTGTAATGGTACGTGGGTCTTCAATAATCAAATATTTTGATAGATGATGGGATACAATTATAATAATTATTTTATACAAAAGATGACTAATTGCATGATTTGAATATAATAATGTTTATTAATATATTACTATTATAAGATTTTGAACTTAGCTGTACCACATGATAACTCGTTTGCTCACTTGTGGAGAATGATTTGGATTTGCATAATTCTTTTATTCATATAATAATTTTTATAATTCATTTTTGATAAATTAATAAATGAAATAAAAAAATAAAAATTTATAAATGAGTAAACGCAATAGACAAGTCATGTGTTGAAACAGAGTCTTGATTTAGATCTGAATTTATTACAGTATAAAGAAACTTAGCAATTAAGTAACAAAGAAAGAAGCATCTATTGGTCTTAAATGCACGCCATGTCATGTGTCTTTTCTTAATTTGCACGCCCCGCCGTTTTTTTAACCTTCATCGGCGACGTAAAAACGCCGTGTTGTCCGTCCGTACAGTCTCAAACATGTTATCATATGGTACCCATACATTGGTGTTAGTCCATTAATATTTTAGTGATTTTAATTTTCTATATAAAAAAAGGTAAATTAAGACTATTCCACATGAAATCATATAGAGAGAAGAACCTTATAATATATATACACATATATAAATATAATATGATGCAAAATGATGGGATGCAATAAAGAAACATGTGACTAATAAATGCAAAAGCAGTAACATTACTTGTAAATATAGACAAATTTTTTAAAAAAATATATAAAAAAATAATGAATGAACGATCTAAGATTCTTCCACCCTAAACAATATTCTTGCATTATTTTTTAAGAGAAAAAATATATATCTACATAATATTTGTAATACATACAAGATTAGAAATTAATGAATAAAACACATTTTTATATAGAAAATAAACGGCTAATAATTTTTTTTTGGAATATACGATTTCCAGATAATCTTAGCTACAATTATTTGTCATAATTATTTATTACGTGTACCATATATTAATTATTCTCTATAATATATATATTCACATATGTGACAGCTATCCAATAATCCACATGTGCATGATTAAAATTTTATCAAACATATAATGTATACAATTATACATAGCGAGTACCATATATATAAATATATTTCTCTTCATGTACTTACATAGGTACGGTTAATCTATTAAAAAAAAGTACGGGTAAATTGCGTAAATAATAAATAATAAAGGGTCTCGTGGAAATAATTTATAAGGCTTTTGTTAATAGAAAACCACCGACCACACGCGTACCGGACACACAACCAATAAACCGAGCACATTACTACCCGGTTAGGTATAATTGTTATTTTTAAAAGTACAAAGCTTAAACTGCAACTACAGCAAAATATTGTCCTTGTACATAAATTACATAAGCTTTCAGGAAACCCTATGTTTCGTCGTGTAGTTTCTCTCAATCATATTCGTATCTTCTTCTCAGTGGATGAATCTTGTAATCGAAAGTGAAGATCTAAAACCCTAGGTTTGATTTCTATCCTATAAACTTCTTCTTATTGATTTGGGGATTTTCGAAACCCTAAAATATCTCCTTGAATGTTAATTTCTGTAGATTTTAAGGATTAATTTGAGGATTTTACTGGATACATGCGTTAAGCTTTTAGATTGTGGAAAATATATGTTTGATTCGACCTTAGAAATCAGTCTTGTATTAAAAAAGTTCCAACATTTCATATGAGATTGCACTTGATGCTCAAAGATCAAGACCTGAGCAAATGGGTATAAAAAAGTTTAGATTTTTGGTTCTTGAAATGTTCAAGATTTGATGTTTTGATTGCACCCTTTTTGTTTTTTGATGCTTTGATTATACCCTTTTTGTTTTTTGATGTTTAAAGTTTGTTTATAGTGTAAACCATACTGTGAGAAATGGAGCAAGATGGAGAGAGAATAACCGCCATTGATGCACTTGCTTCAACCTCTGAAGATTCAGAATCTAGCAGCTTAGATCCAATAGCTCGAGTAAGGAAGCTTTTATTTCGTCAGATGCTTGTTGGAATCAAAGATGGAAGATTCTTTCTTGGAAGTTTTCATTGTATTGATAAACAAGGGAATATTCTTCTTCAAGATACTGTAGAGTATCGTAGCATTAGAGGATCATCTCCTTCACCTACTGAACAACGTTGTCTTGGTATGATTCTTATTCCTTTCTCTTGCAGGACTTCTTGCCATGTTGATTGCTCCATTGAAGAACAGCTTTCTCTGGTTCAGCTTAAAGAGTAGAAAGAAAAGTGTATGTATATATATATATATATGCTTTCTCTTGCCAAATCTTCTTGCTTTTTGGTAACTTTGTAACTACAAGTGGAAGATAAAGACTGAAAGTTTATAAATTGTGTACAATTCACAAGAATGGTGAAATTTACAGATGTTTGGTTTCGTTTTAGAATCTGTCTCTGTAGGCTGTTCCGTACACAATGAGGTACGGTACTGTACGGACTACTGTGTCTATAGGTATAGCAAAGTTCACACCTGAAGACATACCAGTCCCTGCATTGCAAAACAAAACAGAGTTTTGGTTAATCAAAGAACAGAGTTTTGTTCTGTTCGGTTCTTAGATTTGGTAAAGCTAACCTTTGCGGGTGAAAGTGGAGGTGTTCACGCCTATTGTATGACCATATGAATCTAGCAATGGTCCTCCAGAATTTCCTGTGAAGATAGCGAAAAAACCGGAGATTTGAGTAACGGATTTGAATGGGAAAAAGAGTTGATTTCGAATGGTTACCTGAGTTTATATCAGCATCTGTTTGAATGGCTTCTCGTATGCTCTTTCCATTAGGTGAAGGTATCTCTCTGCTTAATCCACTAACTACCTACATGGCAATGGCAAAGCTCTTCAAGTGTCTACTTACACTTTGTATACTGTAGCTAGAGATTGAGGTCTTACTCCTATTGTCAAGGTGTTTTCATATCCATATGGATTCCCAATTGCAAAGCAACTTTGACCTACTCGTAGATCACGAGAGGTACCGAGAACAATAGGGTTTAGTTCATGTCCCTTTGCTTCAATCTGGATAACAAAAGTTCAAGAACTAAGCAGGATGTTTAAACAGAAACGGCAGAGAAACCATCCTAGCTAGACTTACCTTTAACACAGCTAGATCATTATCTGGATCCAAACCAACAATTTTGGCGTCCTTACTAAATCTTATTCCCATGGCATCAACTAGAGAAACCTGCAGGGAAACATACCAAACCAGACAAATCCATGATTTGTTCTCAAGTTACTTTTCAAGCATTTGTGGCTACTGCAATTGGATTCAAGAAGATGAACCTTACAACGCTGTAAACCAGTTTGATCTGTAGCTAACTTAGCAATGACATGGTAATTTGTCACCTGCATTGTACAAGAAATAAGAGCTCAAGTTTTTCCAGAATCCAGAGATTGATAAAACCATAACGTTTTTTGTCTTGAGAATTTGCCTACAATGTGACCAAGCTTATCCCATATGAAGCCTGAACCTGTTCCTTCAATCTTTTCATCTTCTTCATCAGAAGAGTTCTTCACTGTTTTTAGCAGCTCAATGTCTTCGATAAACACAACAGACGGTGAAGTTTTCTGTCAAACAATCAAAATTAGGGTTTATACATAAGCTTTTCTCATATTTCTCCAGGAAAATTAGGGTAAAAACCTGGAAGAGATTGACATTTCTCTCTTCTTCTTCCTCCAGCTCATCTTCCTCGTTTTTTAATTGCTTTTTCATTTCCACCATTGCAATCGCAGATTCCATTCTTTGACGATTAGAACCAATCAAAGCAGACGCGATCGCTAAACTCGAACCGAACATCACAATTCTTCTTCTCCTCCGATCGGAAACGTCCACTGGATTCGAATTAGAGCAAGCTAACACAAAATTCGCTGAATTAACTCGATTGAATTTAGAACAAACTGAAGAAAAAGCTTTAGAAGAAGAACCACAAGCCATAGCAGCAGCCATGGCTTCTTCTTTCTCAAAGCTCTCCTACACTGTCACTCACTCAATTTCCACCACAGAGGAGATATAAAAGACGGTTCTGTTAAATCCGGTTTAATTACATTAACCAAAACCCGGTTTAATTACATTAACTAAAACCCGGTTTAATTACATTAACTAAAACCCGGTTTAATTAAATTAACCAAAATCCGGTTTTTCTCGGTTAACGTGAGAGTCACGTGACGAACTCTGTTTTTTTCTGCAAAATGACTTACATATATACAGTGACAGAGACGTAAACGAATTTGCGATTCTCTATATAAACCTTGTGTTCTTCGCCACCTTTGTAAGAACACTAAGTAGCTCCTGGTAAGCTCCATGATTGTCTCTGTATTTTTTTAATGATCTCGTTCCTTCGATTTTTTCAATTTCTTCAGTGTTCTTATGCTATACTTTGCTTCTGTTTCTTCTGTGAGCTCTGTTTTATGACTGATTTTGGGTTTTGAATTCGAAAATCAAGTTAGAAAGGGAAGATCTTATGATTTTAGAATCTGGGTTTGATTCGTTTTCTCTGTTTGATTCATATTTCTCTTACTACTCTCAGTCACTAGACAGTTCTTAGTAGTTGTTGATCTAATGATCTCTATGATTGCTTAATTTGATAGTATCGTCTCGTTTTTAATCGATTTCAGAAATTTTGGAATTTGGGAAGTGGTTTTAGTGGTTAATGATCGTGTCTTTGATGATTTCAACGTGAAATTTTTTATTCAAATCGAGGAGATATTGGGGATTTTGTAACCCATTTCTGAAATTTTGGAAATCGTGAAATTTTGATTAGGTTGAGCAGAAATTGGGGATTTTGTTAGGTTAAGATGGAGGAGATAACAAATGTGATGGAATATGAGAAGATTGCAAAAGAGAAGTTACCAAAGATGGTTTATGATTACTATGCATCTGGTGCTGAAGATCAATGGAGTCTTAAAGAGAATCGAAACGCTTTTTCCAGGATTCTGTAAGTCTAAATAAGAACAAGAAGAAGAAGAACCCTAGATTTCATTTTCATCTTCTTAAGGTTCTTAAATTGTTCGTTTCCTATGTGGATTTCAACAGATTTAGACCTCGGATTCTTATTGATGTAAGTGAAATTGATGTAAGCACAAGAGTTCTTGGATT
Source organism: Aethionema arabicum (assembly GCA_000411095.1). Taxonomy (NCBI): domain Eukaryota; kingdom Viridiplantae; phylum Streptophyta; class Magnoliopsida; order Brassicales; family Brassicaceae; genus Aethionema; species Aethionema arabicum. Next base: position 9,237 of record KE153292.1, read on the forward strand.
CAATATTTCTATGCCTATCATGATTGCTCCTACAGCTATGCAGAAAATGGCTCATCCTGATGGTAAATTCTCTAAAACATTCTTCAACATTTTCTGCAACTTTCATGGAAACTGATGTGTTTTCGTTGCAGGCGAGCTTGCAACCGCGAGAGCTACTTCTGCTTCTGGAACAATCATGGTTTCAATTTCATTCTCTTGTATAAACTTAATCTTGTTTATGTTCTCAGTTCGTGAATTTATCGATGTTTTTTGCAGACTTTATCTTCATGGGCTACTTGTAGTGTTGAGGAGGTTGCTTCTACAGGTCCCGGGGTTCGATTTTTCCAGCTTTATGTAAGTTTTAAACAACTTCATTCACTAATTTTTCGATATGATCTTCGATTTGTTAACCTTTGGGGATATATTTTCAGGTGTATAAAGACAGAAATGTGGTGAAACAATTAGTGAAAAGAGCTGAAGAAGCTGGATTTAAAGCAATTGCTCTTACTGTCGATACACCGAGGCTTGGCCGAAGAGAATCCGACATCAAAAACAGGTGAAAAACTACACCATTTCCATAAACAATTCTTTCGATTTTTCGAGTTTTCTTGACTGATATCTTCCTCTAGATTTGCACTGCCGAAACATTTAACATTGAAGAACTTTGAAGGATTAGATCTTGGGAAGATAAACAAGGTTAGGTATCAATATCACAAAAAAAAACTAAATCTAATCTCAATACTTACATGATTAAATATCATTCGATTCGATGTAACAGACGGATGATTCAGGCTTAGCTTCTTATGTCGCGGGACAAGTTGATCAATCACTTAGCTGGAAGGTGGTCTTAGGAGTGATATATATGAACAAGAATTGAATGTTTTTTCACTGTGATCTTGAATATAAACTCGATTTTTTTGGTGTTTGTTTAGGATGTGAAGTGGCTGCAAACAATCACTAGCTTACCAATTCTTGTGAAGGGTGTTCTTACAGCTGAAGATGGTAAAAAAAAAACACAAACTACTAAGAAATTAACAGAATTTGTATCGAAAGATTTGTTCTGATTCCTGATTATATACATTTGCAGCGAGAATTGCGGTTGAATATGGAGCGGCGGGGATTATTGTGTCGAATCATGGAGCTCGGCAGCTTGATTATGTACCTGCAACTATAATGGCGCTTGAAGAGGTATAATAAAACCTTGCAAATGACATGGATTTAGACTAAGAAGTGTTGTAAAGGTTTGAACTTTATTTTGTTTTTTATGGAAAGTGAAATTGTGGTGAAATTTGTAGGTGGTTAAGGCGGTGGAAGGTAGGATTCCGGTGTTTCTTGACGGCGGAGTTCGTCGTGGAACTGATGTGTTTAAGGCTTTGGCTTTGGGAGCTTCTGGTGTTTTTGTAAGTCTTCTCTTTAACTTCTTTACTCTGTTTTTAACTTCTTCTGTTTATTTCTACTTTTTGTTATATTGGTCCCTCTGTTTTTTTTTTCTGCTTCTCCTTGTTTTTTACTGTTTTGACATAATGTGTCCTAAACTTTTGGACTTATCAAATTAAACCTGAATTATATCCGGGCCGGCTGGACGCGACCGCCCGAAACCCGAAAGTGTCTAGTCATTCAAGAAA
>KE153292.1:43072-86918 GCA_000411095.1 Aethionema arabicum
TATTAGGCGTAAAATATAATAAAAAAATTTATGGAATAATTACTAATTACTTGTGAAACTCATGTTTTTTTTAATATATTTTTTTAATTAATTTTTTATTTTTATTGAAAACAATCTGATTATACTTTGTTTGCTTATAAATGTAGAATATGGGAATATACTACAAAGAGTAACGTCTCTTGGGATAAATTACGGACAAGTTGGGAACAATTTGCCTTCACCAGACAAAGTGATTAATCTCTTGAGATCATTAAGGATCACTAAAACAAGAATCTATGACACTAATCCTCAAATCCTTACTGCTTTTGCTAATTCTAACATTGAAATTATTGTCACTATTGAAAATCAAGTCTTGACTTTATTACAAGATCCTCAACAAGCTCTTCAATGGGTTTATTCTCATATCAAACCTTTTATTCCGGCTACAAGAATCACCGGAATTATGGTCGGAAATGAACTTTTCACCGATGATGACTCTAGTTTAATCGGGTAATTATCAAATTTAATTCCTCCTATACTTATTTTATTACATCTAGATCCTTAATTATATATGGAATTTAACATTTTTGTAAGAAAAAATATATATTTTTTAAATATTAACTATTATCATGATTGCTACTTAAAGCTAAAAATTCACAAGTTTTGATTATATGATTTGACAATTTTCTTATAAATTAATGTCACACACATTCATTCGAGTAGATCCTAGCTAGTTATAACAAATTTAACAATTAGTATTTTTTTTTTAAATCCTTATTCTCTCTCTGTTTTTGAAAGGATGACTTTTTAATTTTATTTTTCGTTTCAAAATATTTGATTTTGTAATAATTTTTAATTTAATCAAAAATAATAAATATGTGAAGCATCTAAATTTTCACAAATGAACTAAAATATTTACAAAAATATTCTAATTACAGAATAATTGTTCGGGAGAGAATGTGATTTTTTAAAAATGAACAATTATTTAATAATTAATTAATATTTCTTAGTTAATGTATAAACTTACAAAATCAAGTATTTTAAAACGGAGAAAATATATATTAATTTGAATATAACATATTTTGACTACTTTTTTGTGATTTTTATTTATAGATATTTTTTTAATATAAATTACTCAAAGCTAAATTTAATTATATATTTTAGTTTCGTTAAACAAATTTATATATTTTAGTTATAAACAACAATTTGATAATTCTTTTGTCTAAAATATTATTTTTATTAATTTCTTTCAATAGATACATGGTACCAGCAATGATCAACATCCACAAAGCCTTAGTCCAACTCGGTTTAGACCGGTTTATTCAAGTCTCATCTCCATGTTCACTCGCCGTCTTAGGCGAATCATATCCTCCTTCCGCCGGTACATTCAAACCGGAAATAACCACCGTAATGCATCAACTTCTAAATTTCTTAGAAGTCACAAAATCACCATTTTGGATAAATGCTTACCCTTACTTCGCTTACAAAGACAATCCTGATAAAATCCCATTAGATTACGTTTTATTTAACCGTAACATAGGCATGACTGATCCAAACACAAGATTACATTATGATAATATGATGTATGCTCAAGTAGATGCAGTTACTTTTGCTATTGCGAAATTAGGGTACCGTAACATAGAAGTTAGGGTTGCGGAAACTGGGTGGCCTTCAAAAGGAGATGTTGGAGAAATTGGTGCTTCTTCTTTGAATGCTGCAACTTATGTTAGGAATCTTATGATGAGACAATTTGCTGGTGAAGGTACTCCGGTTAGAAGAAATTTGAGACTTGAAGTTTATATTTTTGCTTTGTTTAATGAAGATATGAAACCTGGTCCGAGTTCTGAGCAAAATTATGGGATTTTTAGACCTGATGGATCTTTGTCGTATAATTTGGGGTTTTCTACTATGGCTACGACTACTGCGAATTCGGAATCTCTTACTTATTCGTCTTCTGCGATTAAGGTAAGATCGTTAAAAAAAATTTGGGTTTTTTTGATAATTATGGAAATATTGGGGTTTAAGTGAGAATAAGTTGTTATATAGGGACTAATTGTGTAATATTTATTTTTTGCAGACAAGGAGAAGCTTGGAGTATTATACAATTTTGATATTGATGATGATTCAAGTTGTAATATTGAGACTTTTTTAGAGGGGAATTTATTGAAAATATATATATGATTATGCAGTTGGTTAGGATATTTATGTAAAAATTTAATTGTTTTAAGTTGGAGAAATATATTATTTCATATTCAATTTATAATGAATTACCTTTATATTTTAAACAAGTTATAGTCAATTATTAAATTATAATTTTAGTATTGTCGTTAACAATGAAAATGGGCATATAAATGAATAATAATAAAATTAAATAAACAAAGTTTTTTCTTGAAGAAAAAAAAATTATTTTCCTACATTATTGGTGTACCTGAAAAGCTTTGTGTAACTTTGATTTGACACTTAGGCATAGAATAAGCCACAAATCATATCTCTAATTTTAAAATTATAACATACCTAAACTAAATATTTTGTTATATTTTTCTTAAACTTTTTTTGTACATATAGAGAAATTCCAAATCAATTAAATAAATTATGTAAAATTAGTCTTAAATCTATATAATCATGGACTAATATCGAACTTTTTTTTAAAAGTCTTGTTGGATTAATTTTAAAATATCAATTAATTTTTATATATTGTTATTTTAGAGAGTCTCTAGTTATAAAATGTATATATATATATATATAATTTGTTATATTGTAAGAGTATGAATTGGAGTGAAAGCTAAGTTAAAAAGGGGCACGAAACAAGAGCTTATGCTCACGATGTAACTCCACATGTTTATTCCCAATTCTAGAGGCTAAATATACTCTCTTCTTTTGCCGCAAAACGATGCGTTTTCGACCTTGAAAACCAGGCAATTATACTCTTTTATCTTTATAATATATCTATATATTAGCCGCACGTACGATCATATTAATTTTTCTTATAAATATTCAATAACACGTTCATATTAATTAACCACAGAAATTCATTCTATATATTTTTGATATTTACTAAAAATGAATTAAAATTATATTCTTACTTCTATTCTTTTTTTTTTCAAATTGTAAATTAATTGTAACATATTAATATAAAGCCGTTAAAACTATTTATTAATAAACCAACTCATTATACGACTGAATTTGATATTTTTGTAAGAAAATAGTCGATATAATCATGTTAAACATTTGTGTTAATATAATTGTGAATTTGTGATTATGAATAAAAATATAATAAAACAAAAAAAAAATACAAATTTCTCTTTTATCTATGGATTGATCATGAATTTATATAAACTAAGACACTAATATAGTAATGTACATTACTAGCATATATATGTGCGTATTATGGACATTTATTGGACCGTAAAAAATGCATCGATCATCGCATATATTACGAAAATGAAGTTTTTAGAAACTAAAAAAAATGAAAATTACAAAAACGCCACAAAATTGAATTACGTACCGGTTAAGATTGCAAAAATCCGGTTTAATGTCGAAATCTCTAACTCACTAAGGCTCTGTATTAAGATCGCAGAAGAGATTAGTAACGGAATTAGGATTTTGGTTATGACATGGTGCTGAACCGGAAGGTGGTACAAATCCTTTAGGTAACATAACCGAAAATGTAGCTGGTCGAACCGGTGGTCGGTTATTGTTTGTTAAATCTTTATTCTTTTTCTTGATTGTCATCTTGAAATACTCGTTACTACTACTACGATGATGATGAAGTCCACGGCGTCGAAGACTTTGATAACGACGGTTTAAAATAAACGGCGTCGTTTTCTTGATGTAGATTAGTTGGTTTGGTGATTCTTCTTCGATAACGTTGAGTTTATAGATCTTTGAGTTTTGTTTTGATAGTACTCTTGTTTCTTGATTCGATGATGATGATGATGATGATGATGATGATGATGATGATGATGATGATGATGGTGAGATTAGGAAGATGAGAGTGAAAGTTAGAGAGATGAAGAAGCTTTTGAGGAGTTTTTGTTTCGAATTATCCATTGAAATTGAGAGTATAGGGTTTTAGTTTGAGAGAGAAATGAGAGATTAAGAGAGAACAATTATTAATATATTAATTACTAATATGCATTTCAATAAATGAAATATGATTTTGATTATTGATTTTCTTCGATTTGACTAAAAGATGATTTGTATTTCAACGAATGATCGAAAGACACGTGTACAAATTAAAAAAAGATAATTATTATTCCTAGGTCCATATCTGAGTCTAGGCCCATTTTAGTAATATTGCTGATATAATTCCATTAAGCCCAAATCGGCCTTGTTTTGAATCTTATATAAATGGTTTTGACTTTGGAGGTAGGGCACTGACTTTGCAAAGTTTCTAAAAAATGGAAATTACGCGCTCACGCTTCTGGAGACGAGCGGGAAATGACGATTACAAATCGAGTGATCGTAAACAAGCGATTTACGATCCCACAGCTAAAGAAATTCATTACACAATCATCAGGTTTCTTCATCGGATTTTCCAGTCTCTTCGCTTGATTTATGATATTTATGATATTTTTTTTTTGAATTAGGCGCTTATGCGTTTAGAAGGAATGGTTCGGATCGTGAAGAGGAAGACAGAAATGAGAGCGAAATCGAGGATCGCAGAACGAGCAATTTACGATCTCACAGTGAAATAAGTTTGCTAAATATTCGTGAGGTTTTTCCATCTATATATCTAGTTTCTTCGCTTGATTCTGAAATTTATAATACAGATTTTTGAATCTAAGCACTTATGCCTTCAGAGATGGGCGAGACCTCGAGGATCGCAGAAGGAAGAAGCGTAACAAGCGTCTTACGATTTCACAGTGGAAGAAGTTCGCTATACAATCGCTAGGGTTTCGTTACCGAAATTTCCAGTTTCTTCGTTTGATTCTGCTTTCTCTAATATATGTATTGTTTCTGCTGAGATCCAGGGTATGGTTAGTGGATCTGGAAGGTGAGATTATTAGTACAGATCTGGTTAGATATAATCGCTAATCGTGACGGAGTGTCGATTTGAATTTATGCTCATCGTTTTAAGCGATTCGAAGCGTCGTCGGCGCATCGCCTCTGTCTGGTTCTGTACTTTGTTTTATAACAGAGATCTCGAGTCAAGTCGAGAAATATGGTGGTATTTTCTGGGTTTTCAATCAATTTTCTGTTTGATCAAATTTGTGGTAGCTTAGTATTGTCAAAATTCTTTTAGTCTCTTATTTGATGATCTAAGTTTTTATAAATCTGGGTAAAAACTATGGCCTCTAGATGTACACGCGATATGAAAAGGCAATATAATTATTCAATTATGTTAGAGTTTGTCCCTTCATACTAATTGGTGAAAAGAACAAATGGTCACCATCTCTAATGACATCTACATCACTTATTTCAGCGTTCTCCGCATTGGTAACTGTTGTGAAGCTGCGACCTCCAAATTTTTCACCTGCAAAAGTTCCCCAGTTTATTTAGTTAATCTAGCGATCGGAATTCAATATCGACAAGTCTTGTGTGTACTTATGGTTACTATATCTGTAAATTTCTTTTGGCGTTTTCTCTAAATATGTCGTTTTAATGTCCGTAGTTTCTTAGCATTAAGAAGTAAAAGGGCTCACCAGCAAGGCTTAGCAGTTCTTCTATGGAAGCAGGTAGGATTATCAACTTTGACACATCTTTCTCCTGAGACTGTATGTGGATGGTAACCCTCCTATCTTTTGATTTTGAAGCTTCAGGTTTGCTAGGTTTGGTTGGGATGCTGGAGCTGCAATATGGATATGTTTCCTGTGGATGAAACTCAAATGAGGTGGGATCTACATGAGGGTGGTAACTTTCTCCATCGTTTTCTTTATCTGCTTTTCCCCCTTCGGCTATCTTTTTCGTATTTTCCTGAGCTCTGCTCGTTTGATAACTCTGTAAAAGTTCATACATGTTTATCTTTCCATGTTTTTCTGCAAAAGTTTTCGGCGTCCACCCCCTAGAATCTGGTTTATCTATGCTAACCCCTCGTTCCAGCAGCGTCTGAACCATTTCAATATTGCCTTTGTGAATGGCAGCCATAAGATCCGGTGCTCCATCAATATTTTCTGAATCATGAAGCTGACCTTGATCACTGGCATTCCCTTCTCCGCTCTTTGGACCACCACCAAGCCACTCTTGCAGGAGAAAGCCTGGTTCGTTATTTGTATCATGAATTGCTATTGATTGTTGCCCTCTAAGTTTCTGCAAGTATCATCACGAAACGAGTTGATAATATAAAGGGGAATCCTCTAAAGTTAAACATGTTCAAATATAAAGTATCTTGCTTACCATGAATAGATTGTTCATTATGGCATGTCCATCTTTAGTATGAGTTCGCATAGCACTCATCAAAGATGTTCTGCTTACACGGAGTATTTGAGATAGCTCAGTTGTCTTAACTGTAAAAGGTTGTGGTGTAGAGCATAAAACTCCAATCTCTCCAAATGCATCTCCAACAACTGCTTTCCCTTGGATCTACATGAATGTGAGATTATGTTTATTTCTATTTCTTTCAGGTTACAGTTCCACAGCATATGAAAGATCTTTTAGGCACGTACCTGATCTTGTCCTTCAATGTAGGCTGTAAAATCCTGCATAATCACCACCAGAAAGAGTAAAAGGTTAGAAGGTACTTTAATATTATTATGCCGTTGTTGATTTCCAATCTAAGTCACTTACCACTGCTCCCGACACTAGGATGTAAAGGTCTGTAGGAGCTTCATTCTGTAGAATTACATCTTCTCTGGGTGGGAAATACTCGGCATCTATATCTAAAACCTTGGTCGGAAAAGGTACATTGAGTTAGTAGGGCATGAGTAGCATATATAACTCATAACATGAAGACATAAATCTAAATGAGGAGTTTACAAATAAGTACTTACCAACTGAAATAGGAACTTGTGAGAAACTCCTTGAAAGAGATAGACATTTTGCACTATTGGGAAGAAAAGATAGTTTGCAATGCTTGATCGAATGGCTTTCGGCAAACCGTTTAAGGTTTCTTGTTGTTTTAAACCCTCTGTTTTGAACTTTAAGCAAATGTGTGATAACATCTGATCCTGTATATTTGGTGGCAGTTGGTTTCTTGATGCGAACTCTGAAGCAGCTCTAACGGTATCTCTCTGTTGAATTTAGATAATAAGCTTTCTTAGATCAACTTGCAGTTTAGTGGGTTCAAAATTTCATAAGAATACTTTCCTGGTAATAAACTAAGATTCTGAAAATAAATTGTTGCAGGTTGATGTGAAGTCGAAAGAAAGTGACTGAACTTACAAATATTCTGGTGCGGCTAGTCCAGTGAACCACAAGATTCGTCATATTACCAATTAGGTACGATGTGAAACCCAAGTTGAACAACATGTAAAAGATACCAAACAACATTTCTCTTGGATTCTCAGCATGCAGGTCTCCGTATCCCGTGGTACTTAATGTCGTAATTGACCAGTAAAGAGCAGTTACATATCTACTCCAAAGACTTGCCTCTTTGAAATTTGGGTACACAGCTCCAATCCATGTTTTCTCTGGATCAGGATATCTATCTGCAATCAGGTAATTGAAGCATCCAGCACAATGTACTGCAAACAGAGTGACCTGATTACAAAAAATTACACATGTAAGTTCTAACTCATCATCTAATATCATTATATCTCACTAGACTTTCCTCTGTTTTTTGGACTTACCGAGATGAGTTTCGTGCAACGTGTCCAGAAATAGTTGAAGCGAATATCTTTCTCAAGCCTGAAGCAAAAGAACAAGGAGACAACCATGGAGTAAGCTCTAAGCTGATCTTACAAATGGTAACTATCTTAACTAATGTTTTATTATTGAACCGAACCTTGCAAACAGGGAGCTAACTCGTCTGAGACGCCATAGCCTGAGCATGCTTAAAACTCTGAATCCTATTTCACTTCCATTGTAATTGAAAAGAAGACTCAGTGACTGAAACGGTGCCGTGGAGCAGACATCGAAAGCGAACCATGTAGAAAGGTACCTGAAGTCGTTCATATTTGAAAAAACAAAATATAATCATTTTTCAAAAAAGGTATAATAACTTAAAAAAACCCAACCAGCCTTTTGTTTTTTTCCTCACCTTACAGCTATTTTCTTAGGATTGTCGACTAGAAGATAAGAATGGCTATCTAAATACGCGACAAAGAAAGTGAGAACAATATCAATGGCAAAGAAGCCATTAACAATGTTATCAATGACAAAAATTGCGTCTTTTTTGTAGGGAATGAAGGCAACTTCAATAGGACAAATCCAAGCTGAGTAAATCACAAGAATGACCAACCACATCTCCCATGCTCTGTTTCAAAACATAAGCCACAATTCAAAAACAGAGTACAAGACACACAAAACAGAGCAAAGGAAATATTCGAAAAAAGGTAAAGAATCACACCTGTAACGTGGATCAAAGGGAGATATTATGTGTTTACGAAGCTTAGTTGATTGGTTTATTCTTGCTCCAAGAGATGGTAAGAGATCAGAAGAGAGGAAACTACTCTGTTTTATTGTATCCATATTATATTCCTCGACGCAAAATCTCTCGAAGAAGTTTCTAGTGCAAGAGATTGACATCTTCTCTGGTATGTTAAGTCTTTCTTCTTCAGCAAAGGTAGTTATAAATACAGTTAAAACTTGTGACAAGTTTCACGAGTTAACGTTCACTTTTTTCTTTTCTCTCTCTCTCTCTCTCGTTGCTTCTGACATTTACACCAACTTGCTCTGACCCATTTGAAAAAAAAACGAGTTTTTTTTTTTACAGGGAAAGGTTAATTGATTTACCGCAGACTCAGTACACCATATACAAAAACCTCAGTGAATCAAGAAGAGTTTTACTGTTTTGGTTAAGGAAGAAGAAGCTTAAGAATTAAGAGGATAATTAAGTGGCAGACAATGCAGCAGCAATGCTAAGAATTTTTCTTATGATAGGATTTAAAGATTTGAGATTGAAGATGAAGCAGACGCAATCTTTTGTTTTGGAGTTCTTACTTGATGAGACTGTGACTGTGGTGGGATATCCATTTACTCACAATTTGTAGGTGGAGGTAACATGTGTGTGTGTATATATATATATATACACACATATATACAGATACAGAAAAAGAGTATTATGTGTGTATGTATGTGTTAATGGAAAATTTGGTGTTTTCATTGCAGGAATCCAAAAATGGACCAGGAAAGAAAAAAGAAAAGATTGCAGAATATTTTTAAAGGGCCAAAAGGATAAAGATGATATAAATTATAGTATTTTCAAGCACTTGTTAATTGATTTTTTTTAACTTTGTACGCAGCTTAACCTTGAGCTACAAAGGTCGGGCCTTACATGGACAGATCGTATCTAAGGAGGACACGTGGACCAATAATAGACTTCCACATTGACCATTCCTTGCTTCTTTGATCCAGGTTAGTTTTCTGATTAAACCTTAAAACGTATTTGATTATATAGTGATATTTTCTTTTTCTGAGTGTTGTAGACCGTGTGTTTAATTTTTTTTTAATTATAAAATTAGAATAATTAAATACTCTTACGCGCAAACATCTAATCTAGAGGACTTGATATGACACTAGAGAAAAACAAAAATACTAATTAATTAATATAAAGTAGAAGGCGACTAAACTTCTGTTTTACATTACAATTTGTAATGAAAACGTAGAATAACCAAATCGTTCAGTCACATCCGATAATATTTATTTATCGTGATTGTGATTGACATAAAAAAAATATTCATGCTTTTTAATTTTAACTCAAAAAAAAAAAATTCATGAAAATAGTATACATTAAAATTCATTGCTTATTGGAATTTTACAGTGGTAAAATAGTGTTCTTTTTATCACAAAATTGACATTAGATTATAATTATTTAATTTTTTTTTGTTATTCTAAAATCATTTAAAGACTTTTCAAGTGACTACTCAATGCTCAAATTTATTTCTTTTATTATTTATTTTCTCTTAGACCACAATTCAATTTTATTAGTTAAAATACAAATTAAACAATAGAAAATATAGTCACGGCTGCTTGAACCCGAGTAGCCTTGAGTATAGAAAGAATGAGTTAGAACTTACAAGTAATTTACTTTGTATTCAAGTAATTCATGTTTTGATCATGATCATTATTTGAGTTTTTTTTTGTCAAATTCTTTTGCGTTATAGTTTTGGTCTCTTATGTTAGGGGGTAGTTATCTAATAAATTAGCATGATTTAGAGAATGGAATATTCCGGGTTGATTCTCCTTAATTTCACATCATGAATCATCCCATGTGATTAAGAAATGAAAATCTCCCTAGTTAACATACAAATTAGAAACATATAATTTAAGTAAGACTAGGATCCAAAGGACAGCTTTAGAAACGGGTCGACCATACCCGGTCAGGTCTCATGTATACATGTGTATACTGTCTCCATGTTCCGATATATGCCACGTGTATTTTTTTAAAATTAGGCTAAATATAAACTTTGTTCTCTCTTTCTTCACATTTCTCTGTTGGAAATTTTCTTCATTTGATTATATAATAGAGCCACATGATTTGTGCTTTTGACGTAAACTTAATTAATATCATTTGGTTTTTTGTATATATGTGTTTATAGAATATATCTAAATCTCATAATATTTTTAATTAAAAAAAGTAGAAATTTCTCTAAAGTCAAAATACATTCCTTTGATTTGTATTTTGTAAGAATACACATTTTTTTATGTATTTTTACAAAAATACATTTTTTGTGATTAGATTTTAGGATTTTATGATTAAATTTTAGGGTTGATTGATTAAATTCTATATATAGTGATTATATTTACATTTTAGGGTTTAATTAATAATAAAATTTAAGGCTTAATGATAAAATTTTAAGGATAATTTGGTTGATCAAAATGCATAAAAAAGTTTATTTCTGAAAAATACACATAAATTAATGTATTTTGGAAAAAAAAAATTCAAATAGTGTATTTTTGCAATTGTCCCAAAAAAAACTTATCATACAATAATACTATATAACGTTGATTCAGAGTCTATTTAATTAATAGTACTCAAATATTTTTAAATTAGTCTCGAAAGCATAGGTTAACCTTAGTATTAGTTAAAATCTACCATTTTTTTTGTATGCCCAACACGGGATTAAATTTATGTAGGGTCAAAATCATAATGCATTCCTCGTGATCACAGTCCTACATGTGAAATACTTTTTTTTAATTATACTTTTAAATTAACTAAGGTCAAAACATATATAAATAAAAAATAAATAAACGAGGGGGGATGGAAATCTTGGTGGTGGATCTTAGATGATAAAGGCAAGACGTAAAATGGTCCTTAGAGGACAATGATGAAGTGTGTCCTCACTCACTTCATTTTGCCCTCGAGGCTTCTTCGTTAGTCTTTCAACTTCACGTGGTCCGTTCAGTTTCTTCTTTGTTTCTATAGCCAAATTCATGCATTAGTATCTATCTACCAAATTTTGACCTTTTTCTTCTTTTCTAAAAATGAAAAATAATAATAATATCAAGAATCTTAATAAGAATCCGTATTCTTAACTTTTTCTTCCGTTTAACCTCTTCTCATCATTATTTTAGAAACTTTTTTTTAATTGGGTTCTTTTATATACATAAAACAACACAAATTCATTGGTCCAACATTTTTTTAGTAGTACTAAATTTTAGTTTAATACCACTTTACCTGTATAATTTTAGAGTTAATAGTTTACAGATTATACATTGGTTAATGATTCTCCATTCGATTTCGGTTCAGTGTTTTCGGCTCCATGACTATAAGATTTGTTCGGTTTTTTGAAGATTTTGCTTCGGTTCTAGTTTGGGTTCGGTTCAAGTTCGGATATTTGATAAAAAGATCTAAAAAATACCAAAAAACTTAAAAATTATCCCAAAAACTGAAAATACCTGAAAAAACCGAAAAAATATATAAAACTCAAAAAAATACCAAAAACATACAAAAAAACCAAAAAAATACTAAAAAAATATGGTTACTTTCGGGTACCTAATGAATATCGGTTCGGTTCTGGTTACTACCTGATATCTTTGAATCCCAAATTTAAAATCTAATAGGTATTTTACGCCAGAATTGGAACTAAACCAAACCTCTTTTTCGATTCGAGTTCAATTCGATTCTTTTGCTCTGGTTTTATGTCCAGTCCTAGTAATTTGAATCCTAGTAATTTGAATGGAACTGGATTTACTTTTTATCTACAAGATAAAAATGTTTTACAGTGAGTGCTTTTTTTTTTGTTTGGTCTAGCTTCGTAGTACTTACATATCTCTTTCTTGTAATAGTCAAAGAGTCACAAAAAAAAATTAATTCTTTACGACAGAATCATTATATTTATATTGAATTTCATTAGTATCGTTTTTTTTTCTTGGAGAATAAAAATTAGGAAAAAGACTGAAACAAAAATGAGAACGAGATCGATCCACCACAAAAAAAAAGCTGCTAGAAAGTGAATTTCCTAATGTGATTCCTACTTAGAATTATAAATGATATATATATATATATATACATATATATTCAGGCTGAATGATTTTTGTTTTGTTAGTAATTAATAGTTAATCTAGGATTATTTTTGTTGGTTTGAAAATAATTATAGAAGTGTTCGTGGATGGTTTCAAATCCATGTCAACGAACAATTTATTCGTTTTTAAAGTTTTAATCTTTAGAGCGTAACATATATATATATATATATATTAGAAAATTGCGCTCAATTAACTCTATATGTATTTACAGATATAAGATTTATTCTCTTCCTATGTAGAATTTGAACTCATAATATTAAGTAAACAGAGAATTATTTTATAAAAAAAAGTGTGATAGAAAGTGAGGATCAAAGTTTGATTCTGATTTTCTTTTGTTAGCTAAACGAAAATTACATAAAGTTGACTTTTTGAATTCCACAATAACGGACTTGATATGATAAATTGATTAGCTCGAATATTTATAGAATTAATATAATAGTATTATATTATAAAATGGTTTTTATATTGTTTTGGTTCTCCTTATCAAAATTCTTTACGCCATAGTTGCGGAACATTAAAAAAATTATGCCTTTTCTATAAGTGGTTATCATCAAAAAGTGTTTATAGTAGTATACATTTCATAAATAACAATATAAATTTAAAATAAAATTGGACATAAAAAAATATTCTTATTGGACGACATAAAAATACCAAGATTGATATTCAAGCAACTCATAAAAAGTTAAATTTCTGGAAACTTGCATGAAAATAAAAGTTATCTGATTTAACTTTGTTATTCTATTTATTTTTGTATAGTTTCTGCTCTGTTATCTGAAAAATTTGTCTCGCAATTGTGAATAGATATACCACTAAAATCGTCTACATTCTCAACACATGTTTTTCATGTATAATTTATAAATTAATGTTATATCCTTGCAAAAATATAATATAAAATATAGGTACTCGTTTGGCATTATTTAATTGCATAGTGAGTAAATATTTGGGTATAAGATTTTGTAGGTCATTGGGTAGTATAATATAAAGTTACAACTCAAAACCAATTAAACTGATGATAAATAAATTAATCAATATGTTTTATATTTGACTCATTTGGTTGGTTTTTTTTTGTAATGTGAGATTCAGACATGCCGCAGACAGTAATAGAGACATTTATTTTAATTTGATTCTCCTAACTATTATCATAAAAAAAAATCTATTTTTTCTTAAAATAAAAATAGTATTTCGGTTTTAATTTAACTTAAAAATGTATAAATATTGTATATATATTATATATATTTTTTATTGCAAGATAGCCTTTTCTTTATTGCAAGATAGCCTTTATTGCCCTCAAATCTCATGTGAATTGAGCATGAGGAGATGTATAGAATAGAAGTGGAGGTTATGGATTTGGTCAAATCTGCCATTTTCAAAATGGAAGACCAAAATTAAAGAGCATATATATATATATATATATATATANCTGAAAGAGAGAGTTAATGAAAATTGAGAAGTCTCTCACTATCAATAACCATAACCCTAATGATGATTTAAACCCTTTGGACCTACCAACTCTACATTGTAGGACCATTATAATTAGTTTTACATAGAAATATCTACAAATTGTTTTCTTTTTTCAACTGTATATCATCATAATTAGTTTTTTTTTCTAAAATGTGTGAAACAAAAAAAAAATTATGGTTTGAAATGTCTAACTTGCATAAACAGTTATATTTAACATGTTATGTGCATTATTGAGATGGACATGTAATGTATAGCGTTTTGCAATTACCAACTATATTATCAATACTAATATTTAGGATTTTACATATTTATTTGAGCATGATAAAGAAAATTATTAGTCATATCAGCTAAAAATATTTAATTTGAAATTTTTATTGGATTACTAGTGGGTTTTTTTTCTATGAATTTTTATTGGTCCTTTAAAGTTAAACCTTATTATTACCCAATTAGAACTAAAAAGCTTCAATATTTTCTAGAATGTCATTTTTCACTATCATAATATTCCATAAAGATAAATAGCACCATTCCATATCTTGTTTATATATATATATATATATATATTTATATATACACGTTTTCACATATTGGACTTCTAGCTAGCATTTAATAATAACACATGTGAGTTTAAGTAAGATTAAAATAAAGCTTATCTCCTATATATAGATAGATATACAAGGTTTGAAACAAGTAAATATCTAATATTCCATGGATAATACTTAGATTTTGTTACAGTAGTTTAGTCTATATTCCATAAATATCATTAGTATTGTCTAATTACATCATGAAAAGCCAAATTATGTGTTTGTACATTATAAAATACTGAGATTAATTTGTTATGTAATTAAGATAGAGAGGTATACTTTAACTAAGCAATGTATAAAAAAGAGGTATAAGAATTTATACTTTGATATAGACTCTAGAGATTGATGAGAGAGAATATAAATGTTCCCATTAATAGATTGAGAGGACCAAATTGGGGACCAACAAAATTAACACAACACCCATTTGCGATCTCAATTCTCAGAGAAATTGCAATGCTTTCTTCAATTAACCAATTAAAATTTATATAAAATTACATTTTATTTGTGTGGTCAATTTATAAAGAACACACTTAAATAAAACTTTCCTTTATTGTTCCACATTGTTGGCTAGTGCTGTCCAAATATGAACCATTATCTTTACTAGGGGAAAAAATTATTGATCTTATTCATTTGGACCGTTTCTCCCATATACACATATACATATATATATATATATTTATTTATATATTTTATATTAATTCTAGATGTGTGTACTTAGTAATTGTAATAGCCTGTTGTTAATCAATATAAGGTTCCAAAACTTGATTATGTAGAAATTATTTCCTTGACTAATTTTAGTTAATATAAATTAGGAAAATAGAGATTCAGATGAGAAAGTTCGGCATAGGTTTTTTTTTTAGATAATTAGAATAAAAATTATTTAAATATATTAACACAAAAATTATGTTAGTTTTAGATGATTTGAGGTTAGAAATATGTAGTTTTTTTTTGGATTTTTCTTTCACTGTCTGATAATAAATAAAAGAATAAAAGAAAATAATTTTGGATTATATATGAAAAATAGAGGAAGACTAACCATTTTTTTTATCTTATACACAAAATATTAATTGATTGAAAAGTTGAACTTATTTAAAGTACCAACATATCTAACATGATAAATTGTACTTTAGACGCACTTACGTTATGAGTAATGACTTTAATTCATATGCACAAATCATGCGCATCCATTATTTATATGATAAGATGTTTAGACTCTTTAAAATCATATATAAATTCAACATTTAATTGATTTTATTCTTAGAATAGAACTAATTGAAAGTAATTTGAATGCAAATCAAAATCACATTCTTACAATTTCAGTAATCCTTTTTGTATGACAACAAACTTTATTTACTAGTAACAAATTCCATTTGGTAAATTTCTTTATAATTATATGACATCAAAATCTTGATATTTGCAGTATTTAAACTTTAGGTTTTATAATTTCAATTTTTTAAAAATATCCAAAATTAACTAAACTTAATAACATACAAATATAATGAGACTAAATTTTAATATATATGCATACATATTTTAATATTTGTTATCTATTTATTTTCTCTACTCATGGAAACAACCAATTTTTTTCTATGATGAAATTTGTAATGGAAACTATCACAAGGCCTAAGTTGGGCCGAATTAGGCCCATTAAAGAGGCCCATCCAAATTCACTATTCATCAATTTTTTTCTTCAAAACTATTCATCAATTTAAAAACAGAGCATTTAATATTCATCAACTTGCATACCAATACTTATATATAAAAATTATACATAACATATGCTACTAATTTTGCCCCAAAGCCACAAACATAGAGTAGACTTAGTTATTAACTTATAATATAAAAGTACATAACATAGGTAAGTCCATCTACATAACTACTTTCACCCCTTATTAATGCATTTAGCTGCTACTATATATCATATTATATAATGTATATATATATATATATATTCTTTGTGTTATAAGATGAACAATAAAAAGCTTATTTTAACGGCGATTACTCCTCTCTCTACGTCCCGGAGATCCTCCACCGTTAGATCCACCGGTTCCACTCTCTGAACCACCGTCACCAGCATGACCAGTCCCAGTTCCTTCACCATGACCTCCATCACTAGCTCCTCCTCCTCCAGAACCGGACCCAAAACCTGTACCAGAACCAGAACCGGACCCAAACCCAAATCCTTTACCATCTGGTGATGAACCGGAACCAGAACCGGATCCATAACCGCCTTCAGGAGTTGAACCCCAACCCCAATTATATCCCCAATTAGAACCATGATCTGAACCAGAACCACTACTAGAACCACCTTGTGGACTGTTACTTGGACTACTGGTTGTGCCACGTGGCAGACCGGACTCGTCTCCTAGGACAAGTAAGAGGGTTAAAGACATGGA
Source organism: Aethionema arabicum (assembly GCA_000411095.1). NCBI lineage: Eukaryota > Viridiplantae > Streptophyta > Magnoliopsida > Brassicales > Brassicaceae > Aethionema > Aethionema arabicum. Next base: position 60,054 of record KE153292.1, read on the forward strand.
AAGTATAAGTAATGTGAAGAAGTAGTAACCTTTCATTGTACTCTATTATCAAAATTTATTGCTTTCAAAGTTTGTGTTGTTTGTTTTATGTGTTCTCACTTCTCCCCCCATTAATACCTTTATATAAGCCTTGAAACTACAAACACGCGTAAGCCACGTATTATTAACTATGTTAAATATTATAATTAAAATAAGAAAATTAGTATATATATATATTTTAAAATTTTAACTTTTGGATCGTATCCACTTAAACACTACAATTTATTCTCTAACGATATACTATATTTTATACTAAATTTTGTTTTTTTAATGTTTTGTGAATAGTAGCACGTTATATTTGATGTTATATTATTTCATTTTTTTTATCTAATAATATAATTAAAATATTATTTATTAATTAAAATGGTATTGATTTATTGATTTTACTAAAAAATATTTATTTATTTGTTTTATGTATTAAAATAGTAGTATTTATCAATTGATTTTATGTTTATTGATTTTTTTAATGTAATTTTTATTATTGTAGTTGAAGATGAAAGATACAATTTAACAGCATATATATATAGTGTTACAAATACAATTAAGAAATCAAATTTGAGGGTTAGAATTTAAACGTCGGTTACACGTGATATCTTTTTCTCTGGTTTCTATGGTAATGAGTCACTCCACTCATGAGTTTATGCACTATTTTTAAATGTCGGTTTTATGCACTAACTATTTGGATATTGATTTATTTATTTTCCTTTAGTTGTTTAAGTCAAAACTTATATCGTTTTCATATTATTTCAGTCATAAAAATGTGATTCAAGATATGTTAAAAATCGAGTAAAAATTGTTGTCATCATTCATAAATTAGAAAAATAATGATTTATGTGTGTGTATATATAATTCTTGAAATTTATAAATAGAACCATGAGATGTTGCCAAGTGGCAGTTCTTATTACAAGAGAATCTTTTGATGTCTCTCTAGAAATCTCCACTGACAGACTTAATTGTTGTCTTAGTTAGTTGGCGGTTACAATGCTTCTTACTTTTTCATGTGATTTTTTGTGGGGTTTTGTGTGATTTTTTCTCAATTATTTTAACAAAAAACCAAAAAATAGTAGAGCATTTATTGTGTAATATACACTTTTTTCTATATTATAATTATTCTTTCACACACAAACTAGGACCCCATGACCCTAAATCTACGCCTTTAAAAAAATCAATGGATAAATATTACTAACATTAATTTTAAATTAAATTAGAAAGATAAAATATCAAATCAATTTGATATATATTAGTTGCTATTGTTTTAAAGTAAAACACTTAAAAAAATTCAATTCAGATTAAACTAAAAGCTACATTGAAAGCTTGAAAAAGAGATTAATTAGTTATACTTATAACTAAAATTTGCTATAAAATTTAATTTTATAAATTTTAGTTATGATTTTATATCCATTCATCATGGTAATTTTAAATATAATAAACACAAAATTAAAACAATGAACTGTTTTTTTTAATTATGTAGCAATATTAAAAAAAAGCTGATTAATTAATGGCCTCTTAATTAATTCATTTCAGTCGATGACTCGTTATCTAATTAGACAGAAATCTAAGCGCAAAGAAAAAAGGATAAATTTGTAATTAAAAATATGTGATTTGACGAAAATAGCCTTCAATCAAAATCTTACACATTAGTGACTCTTCAGTAGATTTGGGTAGATTTGATCGACGCCATTGTTGGGCTGCTCACCTTCCTTCTTTTTCTTCTTCTTCTTCTTCATATGTCACTATATTCGATTAGTCATCATCATAACCTCCTTCTCCGATGCGATGAAATCTCTCCTGTTAACTTCGACTTCTTATCGATTCCATTACTCAATTCAATTTCGATCTCTCGAATTGCTACCGCTCGTTTCCGCCTCCCGCCTTCGATTCGAATCTGGATCTAGTTCTTCTTTCAAGGTACGGAAATCTGTTTATTTCATGATCTTATTCGATTGATTTGATATTGCTTTCGCGTTCTTTGGCATCTATGACGGCGAGGGTTTACTCTTATGGATTTGTTTTCAATTGTTTTTTGGTTGATAATGCTGAATCAGTACCGTGATATAGGTGAAGAAACTTTAAATGTAATCCTTTGATGTGATCTGAATCCGTCTCTCTCTGTTGCCAATATTGGCTATAGATTAACATTATCCCTAAAAGTTTGGATAGCTTTAGTGTAGATTATAGCTCATGATTTAGGTATTAAGATTGGGATGTGTTCAGTAGCTGTATTGCCCTGTGATGTGAAACTTGTAGATGACTGTTCAAATACTCAGAGGATTCAGGCCAAGAAGATCTTTTGCTATACTTGAACTGATAATTTATGCTCAAATTTCTTAGTTTTTGTCAATTTTTGATTGTTTATAATAGGTAGCGGAATATGTACTCAATCTCCATTTTTGCTCTGTGCAGTGTAATGTAGCAAGCTTGAAACGAGATGGAAGAAGCATCCGCCATAGCTCTGTGCCAATTAGAGCATTTGATGGGGTAATCTTCAAATCCAGTTCAGATTAGCATTATTCTTCATAAAAGGTTTCGAAATGTTGTAGAGACATATACTGGAAACTCACTAGTTTTTACTGTTTCTTTTCTTAGGATTCATTTGATTTTGATTTTGGTGACATATATGCTGGCAATGTACCAACTGGATATGCATTTTCTTCAAGTGAAGGCGAAGAGAGCGATGGAGAATATGCACTGAATATAGTAACTGAAACGACTTCACAAAGGCTAAGCAGATTTCCATTAGGTCGGAAAAAACATAGGCACGTAACTAGTTACTTAATAAGTCTTAATATGTCATAGCCGATTGCTGTCTTATGCACTTTCTTATGTTTTAACATAGTGTTTCTTTATCCATTTGCAGAATCAGATATGGAATTAACTTGGGGCTTCTTGCATTTTTGACACTACTGCTTTTATTCATAGATTCTTTTGCTTGGAAGATCGTTAGATTGCCTTTACCTCCTTATTTCTTAACCCTCCCCTTCTTCACAACCACGGTTTTAGTCACTGGAGCTGGTTACATATTTGTTCCTCTTCTCAAGAGACTGAATATTCATCAGCCAATAAGGAAACTAGTCCCAGTTTCACATAACCGGAGACAAACCATCCCAACAATGGGTGGTTTGTTCTTGGTACCGACCGGTGTTGCTGTTGCATTAGCCTTAACTGGGTTTTCATCTATTGAAGTCTCTGGAGCAGCTGCTGCAACTATAGCATTTGCAGGGGTTGGGTTAGCTGATGACTACTTAAGTCTCTGCAATGATAACAATGGTTTATCTACAAAGAAACAAATCCTTTTGGAGGTAGTAATGTTAATTCTTCATTTCTGTATTCTACTCTAAAACGTTTTTCATCCTCTAATGGTTGGTATACACATTAACAGGCAGCAATCGGGACTTGCTTTGCGTTTTGGTTGGAGATTGCAAGCTTATCATCTCCTTATGGCATGTATAGCCTCTTATAACTAATCATCAAATCAACGCATATCTGATGGTAACTCACGTATCTAACTCTCATATGAACCTACCTCACCATAACATAACAAAACATCAAACTTCCTACCACACCACATCATATATATATATATACTTGTGAGCTCGGCCAAGATTAGCCTTTTTATATATAGTTCTCCAAGACTGACGAATTGGGTTATGTTTTTTTTCCAGGAAAATGTTAATTCCATTGCCTGCACCACTAGGTCTCGTTTGCTTGGGGAAACTTTACCTGTTCTTGACATCATTTTACTTCGTTTCCATGGCAAACATGATCAAAGCAACCGATGGTCTTGATGGATTAGCTGGAGGTGTTGCTTCCTTAGCTTTCGTCGCCATGGCAATTGCAGTTCTTCCTATATGCTCTGGTCAGTTCATTGCTTTACAAGCTCACAAAAACTAGTTTGGTTTACTGATTTATCTGTAACGTTTTGGAAACCAGATCTTTCGATATTTGGAGCATCAATGGCTGGAGCATGTTTTGGGTTTCTAATTCATAATCGTTACAGAGCTTCTGTATCAATGGGTAGTACAGGAGCTTTGGCTATTGGTGGAGCTTTAGCTGCAATGGCTGCTTGCTCTGGAATGTTCTTACCTTTGTTTATATCTTCTGGTGTTTCAATCTTAGAAGCTTCTTCTGTCATTATTCAGGTAAGCAAATAGAATCAAGCCAAATTCTCTAAACGCAACTGCAAACGCTGATGATATTGTGTACACTCGCAGGTTGTGTATTATGCAGCGACTAAGCGTTTGAAAGGAAGAGGGTTAAGAGTGTTCAAAACGGTGCCGTTTCATTATCACTTGAGGCTAAGTGGTTTAAAAGAACCAATGATCGTAACAATGGCTTATGTTGTATCCTCTCTGCTCTCTCTTTCAGCAGCTTACGTAGGTCTTATCTCAGCTTAATTTCTTCTTCTTTTTAAATTATTTTTTTAAATTAATTTTTATTAAAGTTTTTCCTTTAAAAAAAATAAAAAGATGTCGTCGGAATAATTCAACAAAAAAAATTATAATGATAAATTTTTCGATAATGTGCTATTAGATCAGAATATATAATGTAAAACATAAATTATATTTTAATTTTATTAAAGTTGATGCCTGTTTTTCATTTTTGTTAAGCCAAGTATGTATTATTCATGTCGTTTGTAATTGAATATTTCTTATTTATTTTATAAATCTTGGGTTGTTTGTGAGTTACTAATCAGAATATATAATGTAAATATAAAAAAAGTGTACTATCTTATCTTTAGGGAAAAAAGTAACTAATGTGTAGTTTTTTCTTGCGTTTAATAATTTGTTAAAGAACGAAAGTAAATAAATAAAGTGGAAAAGGAATAAAAAGATGACAAAAATAGACCGTCTACCAAATATTTCATAAGGTATAATTATAATATATAGTTTGTATATAGTGGAATTCAAGACTTATTGGTCCATGCATTTGTAATCATTTCAATAATCTAACATCAAGTCATCAAAATACACGACCACTAATCTTACTAACCATTTACTAATTAACTAATACACAATTCTCGAGATTGACAAAGATTACCACTTTCAATCCTTAAACATGTCTAAAATTCTAATTAATTATTTTTCAAAAGATTGAATATTTTATTTTCAAATTTTAAAAAGAAATTAAAATTGTGACATCGACAAAACATCAACCAATGTTAACTTTTTTTTTGTGAAATAAAAAGAATGGTATGATTTATGAAAGCTAGACAACTTGCAAAGAACGGTAATCTATGAGCAAATTAAGCATAACTTACATCATTGGAACCAAGAAAGTAATTGTAATATTGTTTAATGTAATTGACCAAATTAATTTAAAATATAATTCTACAATTTAATTAGTATCTTTAGTAACACACAAAATTCCAAAATCCCCACATATATATGACTAATAAATTTATGTTTAATCCGGTTTAAATTTGAATAACTTGGTTTTAATGAATGACTATCTTCTATCAAAATATTAAAAAAAGATATTTCTTTTAATCCCGTGAAATTTAAATTTGTGTAAAGTTAATAATAAATTCGTTTAAGAATTTGAACTATAGTTACAAATAAAATCAAAATTTGAAATATATATATGAATCAATCTAGAAGAATTATGATTTAGATTGAAACTATACTAGATATCCAAATTGAAATATATCAACAAATAAATAAATATTCAATTTTTATATTCTGTACACTTTTTGACTTTATTATATATAACTGATCATGATTATGTTTGTATGTTATTATCTTTGGTTTAGTGATTGAATTTAATAAAATCAAAGAAAATTAACAACATTATCATTATTAGTCATTTTGGCCCATCTTTCCATCATCAAAATTGAATATCATTTCTTTAGCTAAGCTCTCAAATCATTCCATTAAAAGCTTCTTTTTGTTCACCAACAATCACATGCACCTCTCTCTCTCTAACAAATTCAAAGTTTTATATACATATATAGTATATATACATGTATGTATATGCTTCATGCATGTGTATATATATATTTTATGGGTCTTTCTCTAGATTCACATAGAATGAGGCAAAATTAAATCTTAGAGAGAGAGAGAAAGATAGAGAGAGAAAGATTTTAGGGGTTGGGGTTCTTAATTGGTTTAGTTAATTAATGTGATTATATAAAAAATGAAAATCTTTAAATCTCTATGGATTTTTTTAATTTCTCTTATTTTCTATCAAAATTTTATTCAACATTTTGTGTTTGGTTCGTCTCTTGATCTCACCATTAGTAACAATTCTCCAAACAATCTCAAGAACAAAGAAGCAATGCAACACAAGGTATTTATTATTTTTGTTTATTTTGATTTTGTTTCATTTATAAAACGTTTTCAAAAAAAATCATCAATCACACCAATTCTTTTTCAAATTTATTATCAAATTCAACAATTTTCACAAAAATTATCATTTTCTTTACAATTATAGAGATTCAACCAAAAAATAAATTATTTAACCCAAAAAAGGAAAATAAGTAGTGTAATATATCTTTTTTTTTAAATTGTGACATTTTTTTTTCTTCTAAAATTTCTATATATATTGTGTTATGTTTTATAGTTTTTTTTTAATTTCAATATTATATGATGATTAAGTAATTAGTATATTTTGAAGGTATTTAATTACCACTAATGATAATTAAATAATATGTTGCAGTTAAGTGATGAAATGATAAAGAACATAAAGCTTCATGGGATTCTCTTATGGCTTTCAATTGGATTTCTAATGCCAATAGGAATTCTTTTCATAAGAATGGCTAATAATAATAAAGCTCATGAAAATGGAAGAAAAGCTAAAGTTTTCTTCTATCTTCACCTCATTTTCCAGGTAATTAATGATTAAATGTATAGTTATTGAAACCTATTTTTAGTAATTAAATGAGAGATATTATAAAGTATGTTTATACATATATTGATGTTAGTTAAAACTCATGATGACTTGCATTTTTTTTGTCACTTTAATCATTTTCTCTATTAATATATAAAAATTCACATTCTTGATGAGTATATACATTATATTATATTATATACATATAATATATTATGAGATAATTCAACCGTCCTGCATTGTTTTTTTTAATCATTATTTGGTTTAATAAAATTAATGGTAAAAATTCTAAATATTTAATATATCTTTTTTTGTTAGTATTGTTTGTTTTGTATAGCATCACCCTCACCATTTATATTCATAATATAATTTGAATAAAAGAAATATTTTTAATTCGAAAAAAAGGAATTATAGCACTCAATTGTTCTTAGATTTACTCAAATTCAACAGCTAGATACATTGCAATTTCTTAAAAGAAATATTTTTTCTCTTTGAATATTTATGATCATAGTTTCTTGAATATTAAGGGAAAAAAACACCAACACTATGATTACACTCTTACATATATACACACCATTCCATATAACATTTTTTTTTTAATTTTTGTCATGATAAATTATTTAATATGAAGTTTTATTTTTAAAAATTAAGCAGATATTAGCAGTGGTGTTAGCAACAATAGGAGCAATAATGTCATTAAGAACATTGGAGAATTCTTTCGACAATAATCATCAAAGACTTGGCTTGGCTCTTTATGCTGCCATCTGGCTTCAATTCTTGACCGGTGTCTTCAAGCCATCTAGGTACAGATTTAATAAATACATATAATGTAATATATATATGTATATATATATATAAATCATTTTAAACATTAATTCTTACCTGATAATTCAGTTTAGTCACTTTAATAAAATTCAGTCTATTCGATTTGTTTTGTTTAATAATTTTGTTAAAATACTCATTTAATCAACATTATATAAATATATATTGATTTAGTTAAAGATGTATTTATGATATATTATTTTAAATATTACTCCCCGTGTTTCTAATTAATTGAAGTTTAAGGAAAACAAATTGTTTCAAAATAAATAATATTCTCACATTTTTTTGAAGAAAATTGCTACTAAATGTCACTTTTACCCTTATCTTATATGTTTTTAAATTTGGTCAAAAAGTTTAAAACTCAAAATAATTAAGATTATAATAGACATTTTATATGTTTCTTTAATTATTATGCAAAACCCTTAAATTTCAATTAAAGAAAAACAGAGGAGTAATTTCTATTAAATTCGTGATATATAATTTGATAATATATTATCTTATCATTCAATTCAAAATAAATTTGACAATTTTTAAAAAAAATTTAATTACTATAGTTTAAAAACTTTGGTGGTTTGATTTGGGTAGTCTTGATTAATTTTATTTACCTAGCTAATTTAACCTCACACGTGTCATGATTCTATTGGTTTTAAATTTGTAGAGAGAAGAAAAAGAAGAGATTAAAATGGGTAATAATACATTGGCTACTTGGGACAATAGTATCAATAGTTGGTGTAATAAATATATACACAGGCATCTCTGCTTTTCACAACAAGACTTCTTCTTCAAGTGGTCAAACTCAAAAGTCAACGAATCTTTGGAGAATATTATTCACACTTCAACTCTCTTGTTTTGTCTTCTTCTATCTTTTTCAAGACAAATGGGAATATTTTCGACAACATAACAACAAAAATGATCAAATCATTAATCAAAATGTTGATTCTGAACAACAAAAGGTTGATAATGTTCCTAATTTGCAGCCTTGTCGTAAGAGTAATGCACTTGTTAATCTTTTTAAATTGATTTGATTTTTTTTTAAATTGTATATTTTTGTTAATTATGTAAACAAGTTTATTCTATATTTGTGGGATTTTTTGTTTTTTTTCTTTGTAGTGTTTATATTTGGTATATAAGTTTTTTTTAAAGAAAAAATTTATTAAATATACGTTTATATGAATTACCAAAACTTTTTAAAAAGTCATATGATTGTTTTTTTTTTTTTCCCAAAATATTTCATCATACTAATATTTTTCTTAATTACTGTTCTTTGAGAGCCAGAGGATGAAATACATCAAAGAAATACCCTACAGAAAATAACCGTTATCATATTTTAAGATTTAAATTTTAAAATAATACACTTAAGTGTATACCATATGATTGTTTAAAATTATACTTTTATTATTTTTTGGGAAACTATATGACGATATGATTACTTGGGCTTATGTTTAAGCCCATTAAATAAATACAAGCCTAACGATCGTTAAGCCCATTAAATGGGATTAAAGCCCAATGTGATTGATTAATATTTAATTATATATTAATTAATTGTTAGCAATTTCTCATTATTCGAATGTGATTGCAAAATTAAAATCTTCAATCGGAGAAAAACTTCAGAGACGCTCTGAGCATCGACGAAGCAGAGATTCCAGTTCCCGTGCGTGTTTTGAATCTATACAGTGCGAGAGAAGGAGAAGATGAACATGGGAGGCGAGGAGGGAGGGAAGAAGAGAGTTGTGGTGGAATCATTAGGATGGTTAACGGAATCTTCGATTATGCCGAAGAAGCATCGCGCCATAGAAGGTGTTGGTCCTTCTTCAATCATGGAACTTAAGGCTCAGCTTTATAAGTCACAGGAAGAAGCTAAACAGACTAAGGATTTAACGGGATCGGATGCACAGTACCATCGCGCTAAGGAAAGAATTGCCGCGAAAGATTCCTTTTCCGCGAAGAACTCCGGTGTTGAAGCTCGTGCGCTCAAGTAAGTCGGAAAACTCATCGATATTGATTCTTTACTTTTTGTTCTCGCTGTCAATTTTGTGAAATCAGAGGATTTGAGAATTAGGGTTTTGACGCGGTATTTTAGGGCTTGGCTTTTCGAATCAACGATTAGATAATAACCTGGTTTGTAGCTCAATTAAGATCATTGATCATTGAGTAAAATCTATCGAAATTGAGATTATGATCAGTCTCAAATTGGCTAACTTAGATGATTTAGTTTGCATCTTCGTTATCATTGATACAACGGTTGCTTTTGAATATTTGAAATTGCAGGGATAAGCTCGAGCTCAAAGCTGTAAAAGACGGAGCAGTTAGCTATGCTGCATTGGAGAAAAAGGCTCAGATATATGAGAAACTTGTAAGAGGAGAGCTTTCAGATGAAGAAAACGAAGAAAAGTACTGTGTCGATTTCTTCAGAAAAGGAATTGAACAAGAACATACACAACCATCAACATCTCGGAGCAGTTCCATAACAGCACCACCTGAAGATTTAAAAGAAGATGGTGAAGACAATCGTTCATTGTTTAGCACCAAATTTGCTGGACTTGGACGTGCACTTGGGACAGCTGATATAGGCGAACACGTACGTATGGTCAGGTAAATCCACTGTCTCATTCTCCATAGTTTCTGATAAAATAACACAGAGATTGAGAATCGCAACTTTATCTCTCTCTGATTGATTATTATTGTATGAATTTTTGTTTGCAGGGAGGTTCATGAGGAAGTGAATCAAGCAAGAGAAAAAGCAACAGAGCTGAAACAACGGAGACAAGAGCAAGCAGCAACTCGTAGGGAGAAACTCAAACAAGCTTATCTTAAGAAACAGCTCGAGAAACTTAAAGCTCAACATCAACAACAACAACAGCAACAAGATGAACAAAAAACTTGATTTTTCCGATGTTTCTGGTAAGCTTTTGGAATGATAGTTTAGTCTCAGGAGTGAGATCGAATCTTGTTTATAGTATCTTTCGAGTTCTGATCTGATGTGTTGTTGAACTTAGATTCGTTTTCGGGCACAACAGCTTCATCTTCTTCCATTGGATGATCTGCAACTTCATCAGTGAGCTCTGTCTTATTTTTAATTAGCGAATAGGGAGCTTTAGATATTATAATGTACAAAGCTTTTTTGGCTCATACTTTACTTAATTCATAAATGCAATTTGACATTTAAATATTCCTTCTCGGGCATAAATTAAGAATGATCTGTCTATTATTACAAGATTCTTTGTTTTGATTCAGCAAAATTAAGGTACAAACAATTCCGAGGAAGAGAACACTCAAAATTTCAGCAGCTAAAAAACAAGAAGGGTGTGAGGGAGAAACAAGAAAGCTCAAGCAGAGGAACAGAGATGGATACAGAGAAGAATAAGCAAATCTTTCTTCAGGGTTTAGGGTTTGAATGCAGAGAAGGCGACGACTGAGTTGTGTCCACCGAACCCAAACGAGTTTGATATGGCTGCAACAAAAACAGATTAAGCCATAATCAGTGGAGCCATCGATTTTTTTACAGATGATAATGCTGGTAAGAGATTCTTAATGTGTTGACTTACCAACGTTAACCTCGTGTTGTTTCTTCTCGTTTGCGACTGTATCGAAGTCTACTGATGTTTCTGGGTTCTGAGAAACGCAGGCGTATAAGAAAAGAAACAGGAGTGTAAGATTTTGTTTGCACTATTTCTAAGCTTAGAAGCTAAACAGGTATCTAAATCTAAACTTCTTATTTGAAAGCATTCTCTTGTTTGCTGCAACGTAAGAATCGAAAAGAAGAATATACGTACAAATTGGTTGATTGAAGGATGTAGCCATCCTGTGTTGATAGCTTTTACGCATGCAATGGCTTCTAGACCTCCCGCTGCACCGAGGCAGTGTCCTATCATAGACTGTATATATATATGTAAACCATCTCAGTTTTAGAAGATACAAAGTATTAGAAGAGAATCTGTGACAACATAAGGTAGCTGGAGCGTTGGAACTAACCTTAGTGGCGTTGATTTTGATCTCTGAAGTGTTCTTGAATACCTTTTTAATGGCATTGATCTCAGCAAGATCACCAGCAAGAGTTGAAGTTGCGTGAGCGTTAATGTAATTTACCTGAAAATGTTGAAGAAACCAGAAGCTGTGTGAATATATAAGCTTATAACAGTCTGCAAAACTGTGTCACCATGAATATGATCAATTTTAAAGCATCTTACCTCTTCGGGTGATACACCAGAATCTCTAAGGCAACTTTCAATGCAAGTAGAGACACCAAGCCCATCAGATCTCGGATCAGTCATATGATAAGCATCACAGTTAATAGCACCTCCAAGGTATTCTGCTACAATTGGAGCACCACGTTTCATCGCATGTTCCAAGCTTTCCATCACCTATCAGGTACATTCATTAAAGTCTAAGGTAGCTACGCATAGTTACAGCAGTGTAGCTTATCAGTTTACCACCTATCTTCAAATTTAGAATATACTAGGCCATATAAATTGAATCTATACATCTAATCTCTCGATCATTGTGTTCAGGATTCATCAGGTAGCTTACTTTGCTTCATGCTATCTCATCTGTAACGGCGCATAAGCCCTATTCTACTGAACACAAGTATACTTATAGATTTGTGGTTTTGAAGTTATCAGGAGTTAAGAGACATACCAAGACACCAGCTCCTTCACCCATGACGAAACCATCTCTATCCTTATCCCATGGCCTCGAAGCAGTTCGTGGATCATCATTTCTCTGAGACAAGGCCCTGCAAGCTACAAAGCCTCCCAAACCAATAGGAATAATAGCAGCCTCAGTTCCACCAGCAAGCATCATATCAGCTTCACCACGACGAATGTGATTCGCAGCGGCGTAAAAGCAGTAGTTAGAAGTGGCACAAGCAGTAGAAATCGAATAGTTTGGACCCATAAGACCAAGATCAATGGCTAATAAAGCAGAACCCATGTTGGTAATTGCATATGGAATGAAGAAAGGACTTATTCTCCTGTGACCTTTCTCAATCAAAGCTTGAACACCATCTGAGAATACAGTTAAACCACCCATACCAGTCCCAACAAGTACTCCAGCTCTTTGCTTATCAATCTGCAATGAAAATTTCAAAACGTTAACCAGAGAAAACGAGGCTTGATTTGGTTCTAGGCAGGACTCAAATTTCAATTTCAGCTACAATTTCAAACCTAATTGCACTTAGCTAGCTTCAACACTCGTTCTAGGAATCAAATCGAGTTCAGAATTGAAATGGCTAAATCGGAAAGTTAACCAGAGAAAACGAGGCTTAATTTGGTACTAGCAGGACTTCAATTTCAATTTCAGCTACAATTTCAAACCTAATTGAGGCATTATTCGTTCCAGGAACCAAATCGAGTTTAAAATTGAAATGGCTAAATCGGAAAGTTTTGAAATCGAAAATGCACCTTGTTGAGCTTATCGCCACCAAGATCTGCATTCTCGAGCGCTTTTTTGCCAGCGACAATGCAATACTTCAAGCAATCATCGAGTCTACGTTCATTCTTTCCATCGATGTATCCTTCCGAGCTAAATCCGCGGATCTGACCACCGAACCGAGTGGGAAACTTGGAAGCATCAAATCGATCGATTAAGCTGATTCCACTCTCACCAGATAACAATTTCTCGTAATAAGCGTCGACATCGTTTCCAAACACTGAAACGAGACCCATACCAGTGATTACAACACGTTTTTTGGGGTCCGTTTCGCGTTTTGGTGCGTAAACAGTGGCTGAGGCGGATATAAATGACCGTCTTCTCGAGGGTCTCGCATTAGCAATCTGATAAGATTGACGATTGGATGGTCGACGAAGTGGTTTAAGAGGAGAAGCGTGAAGAGACGTAGAGTGAAGAGCTTCCATGGCGGATTCAGAGAGAAAGGCGATAATCACGATGTTATGATGTGTTTTGAACGAAGCTCGAGTATCTCAGATTTCATAAGAGCTCAGAAAGTGAGCCTGATTTAAGCTAAATATCTCTTCTGGTCCCTAATTTTTTAATGGTTCTTAATTTAAGCCCCATAGTTCATTTTCTCAATATTTAGTCTACAATAGTAATGATATTTTTTGTTGAAAATGTGAGTTATTATTTATTAATATATATATATATATATATATATATACGCACATGGATAAAAATAAAATTTAATACTTGTTTTGAAAATATAGTTGCTATACTATTTTAGTTAAATAAATAAAATGTATTGTTTAATTGATATTTTTCGAATGATTACTCAGGAAAATTATTTTAAGAAATTATATTATTTCAAATAAAGATGAATGTGTGTGTATATATATGTATCACTTTTAATAAAATAATGCGATTAACATAAATTTCACTTGAATGTAATAGTAAATCGTTAATCATTTTTAATAGTATTAACTCAACAATAGTAATTAAAATTTATCAGTACATAAAGTCTTGATAAAAAATAGTCTTAATTAATACATTTTTGTTTTGGAAATCTTTTTTCATAACAAGGAAATCCAATTAATACACATATTTCGAAGTAACAAATAAAAATAATCGATGAAAAAAAAATAGAGATAGTATATTATTTCAAATAGAGATATATGTATGTATATAGATATATCAATTTAGAAATGATGTGACTAAGTACTAACATAAATGTCACTCGCATGTAATAGTAAATCGTTGGACTATTTATTTTCAATACAATTAATTTAACAACACTAATTAAAATTTCTTAGTAAATAATGTTTATCCTAATATATTTACTTTGGAACGCTGTGTCATGATATTATCATTAACCAATAGTCTTGATAATCATATTATTAATTAATTTTTTTCCCACATAGTATTAATCAATATATTTTTGTTTTTGGAAAAACAATTAATAGCTATATTTCCAGGTAAGAAATAAATCAAATAAATATCTCACGCGCTCAGAATCTTGAAAGTTCTGTTTTTCCTTAAAAAACGCGTATTTGGGTAGGTAGTCCAGGGATTTTGTGCAAACGCGCTCAACGCGCTCCACATGCGCGTGGTCTACTCGCTTCTTCTTTAGTTCTTTTCGCGGGGAATTTATTTGGGCTTCGGGCTTATGAATTATTTTGGGCTTCGGCTTATTAATTATTTTGGGCTTCGGCTTATTAATTATTTGGGCTTCGGCTTATTAATTGTTCGGGCTTATTAATTATTTCGGGTCGGGCTTATTAATTATTTTGGGCTTCGGCTTATAATTGTTTTGGGCTTCGGGCTTATTAATTGTTCGGGCTTATTAATTAGTTTTGGGCTTTGGCCTAATAATTGTTCGGGCTTATTAATTATTTTGGGCTTCGGCTTATTAATTATTTTGGGCTTCGGCTTATTAATTATTTTGGGCTTATAAATTGTTCGGGCATATTAATTATTTGGGCTTCGGCTTATTAATTGTCGGGCATATTAATCATTTTGGGCTTATAAATTGTTCGTACTTATTAATTATTTGGGCTTCGGCTTATTAATTGTTCGGGCATATTAATTATTTTGGGCTTCGGCTTATTAATTGTTCGGGCTTATGAATTATTTTGGGCTTCGGGCTTATTAATTGTTGGGGATATGGGCATCAAGATTTATTTAGGCTTAGTCTATTAGATGATTTGACTTTAGGCTTATTAATTTTTTTCCGCTAAGCCTATAAATATAAATATAAATATAAACTACATAATTAAAATTTTCAATTTTTTCTTTTTTTCTATTATGAACAAGTAAATCATAAATTAATAATATAAACAAGAAAGAAGACACGTGATAGGTCACGTGCGGTTAGCGAGAGCTCTAGCTCTAGTAACTGACCTTGTGTAAAGCTCTTCATACTGTGTAGCTGATGATCCCCAACTGAAATCTATTCTCATCACTTTCTCTATAAGTCTCTTCCAATTCTCTTCCTTCTTCTTATAGTGATTCATTGCACGCTCCAATGCATAGTTAAATCCCTGTTTTTACAATTCACACACCATATCTATGTCCTAAAATTGCAAAAGATTTGATAAAAACGGTTTAAAGTAAAAGCTGAGAGATGAATTTACCGGTTCGTCTGCGGTTTGAAATGTGAATCCGTTCTGAAACTGGTCCGGTATTGTATCATCATCGATGTCAAAGACACTGAAACAAAAGAGTTTAAAACCTCTAGTTTTGTTTGGTACTATTTATTGAACATAAGAGACAACAACATAAGCTAAGTTTTGGTAATAACCTGTCGTTTAAGCCGCCAGTTTTTCGAGCAATTGGAATCGATCCGTATCTCATAGCTATCATCTGCGAGGAAGAAAAAGAGAGTGATTACCTCGATATTTCGGGGTTTTTATCGTCTGGTTTATGGTGAAGAGGATGTTTTGTGTACCTGGGTAAGTCCACAAGGCTCGAAAATTGAAGGAATGATGAACATATCGGAGGCTGCGTAAATGGAATGAGAGAGAGCTTCATCGTATTTGAGTAACAACCGGGCATGATCATGGTTCTTAAACTGATGCTCTATGCCCTCAAATTCCCTCTACAAAACCATGAAACTACAAATCAGACACAAGAGATCAAAGAGAAGGTGGCGAGGAAGCAGATAACTTACTTGAATATGCGGAACTGGACTAGACCCGAGAAGAACAAATTGCCCACCTAACTCTAATGTTCGGTATATTGCATGTCTGATTAGATGCACACCTTTTTGTGGTACTAATCTCGTTATGCAACCAACCTAATACCGAAAAAAATATAAAAAATCAAATGATCAGTATAGTCAAGAATCTCTCAGCTTATTTGTGCAAACGCCCTTACCAGAGGCCGTCTTTTATCTGATGAAGAAAGTCCGAGCTGTTTCCTAAGTGCGGCTTTGTTATCTTCTTTCCCTTGTAGATCATTAGCATTGAACTGAGCTTTGAGGAAAGGATCTGTTGCGGGATTCCATGAATCTGTATCAATACCGTTAAGGACTCCAATGAACTTCTTGGAGTGGGAATTGAGCGTTGAATGGAGTCCCTTTCCTCCCTGTAAAAGATTAGAACCACAAANTCGGCTTATTAATTGTTCGGGCTTATTAATTATTTCGGGTCGGGCTTATTAATTATTTTGGGCTTCGGCTTATAATTGTTTTGGGCTTCGGGCTTATTAATTGTTCGGGCTTATTAATTAGTTTTGGGCTTTGGCCTAATAATTGTTCGGGCTTATTAATTATTTTGGGCTTCGGCTTATTAATTATTTTGGGCTTCGGCTTATTAATTATTTTGGGCTTATAAATTGTTCGGGCATATTAATTATTTGGGCTTCGGCTTATTAATTGTCGGGCATATTAATCATTTTGGGCTTATAAATTGTTCGTACTTATTAATTATTTGGGCTTCGGCTTATTAATTGTTCGGGCATATTAATTATTTTGGGCTTCGGCTTATTAATTGTTCGGGCTTATGAATTATTTTGGGCTTCGGGCTTATTAATTGTTGGGGATATGGGCATCAAGATTTATTTAGGCTTAGTCTATTAGATGATTTGACTTTAGGCTTATTAATTTTTTTCCGCTAAGCCTATAAATATAAATATAAATATAAACTACATAATTAAAATTTTCAATTTTTTCTTTTTTTCTATTATGAACAAGTAAATCATAAATTAATAATATAAACAAGAAAGAAGACACGTGATAGGTCACGTGCGGTTAGCGAGAGCTCTAGCTCTAGTAACTGACCTTGTGTAAAGCTCTTCATACTGTGTAGCTGATGATCCCCAACTGAAATCTATTCTCATCACTTTCTCTATAAGTCTCTTCCAATTCTCTTCCTTCTTCTTATAGTGATTCATTGCACGCTCCAATGCATAGTTAAATCCCTGTTTTTACAATTCACACACCATATCTATGTCCTAAAATTGCAAAAGATTTGATAAAAACGGTTTAAAGTAAAAGCTGAGAGATGAATTTACCGGTTCGTCTGCGGTTTGAAATGTGAATCCGTTCTGAAACTGGTCCGGTATTGTATCATCATCGATGTCAAAGACACTGAAACAAAAGAGTTTAAAACCTCTAGTTTTGTTTGGTACTATTTATTGAACATAAGAGACAACAACATAAGCTAAGTTTTGGTAATAACCTGTCGTTTAAGCCGCCAGTTTTTCGAGCAATTGGAATCGATCCGTATCTCATAGCTATCATCTGCGAGGAAGAAAAAGAGAGTGATTACCTCGATATTTCGGGGTTTTTATCGTCTGGTTTATGGTGAAGAGGATGTTTTGTGTACCTGGGTAAGTCCACAAGGCTCGAAAATTGAAGGAATGATGAACATATCGGAGGCTGCGTAAATGGAATGAGAGAGAGCTTCATCGTATTTGAGTAACAACCGGGCATGATCATGGTTCTTAAACTGATGCTCTATGCCCTCAAATTCCCTCTACAAAACCATGAAACTACAAATCAGACACAAGAGATCAAAGAGAAGGTGGCGAGGAAGCAGATAACTTACTTGAATATGCGGAACTGGACTAGACCCGAGAAGAACAAATTGCCCACCTAACTCTAATGTTCGGTATATTGCATGTCTGATTAGATGCACACCTTTTTGTGGTACTAATCTCGTTATGCAACCAACCTAATACCGAAAAAAATATAAAAAATCAAATGATCAGTATAGTCAAGAATCTCTCAGCTTATTTGTGCAAACGCCCTTACCAGAGGCCGTCTTTTATCTGATGAAGAAAGTCCGAGCTGTTTCCTAAGTGCGGCTTTGTTATCTTCTTTCCCTTGTAGATCATTAGCATTGAACTGAGCTTTGAGGAAAGGATCTGTTGCGGGATTCCATGAATCTGTATCAATACCGTTAAGGACTCCAATGAACTTCTTGGAGTGGGAATTGAGCGTTGAATGGAGTCCCTTTCCTCCCTGTAAAAGATTAGAACCGACGAGTATAAAAAACTTTGTTCGATAACAGCGAAAATTGAAGAGAAAGATGGAGTATCGTTGAGAAATCTTGTACCTCGGCTGTTCGGACTTCTTGTGCATAGGTAGGAGACACAGTTGTTACTATGTTTGAGAAAATTATAGCACCCTGGACACAAAGAGAGAGATGAATACAAGGAAATTTTGGATTGCTTGCGGTTTATGTTTAGTTATCATCACTTTACCTTAACGGGATTGACTCTATCTGCAGATGAGTGATCCTGCATTCTATCTGGTCTATTAAGTTGGTTTACATCTAAGCCGCAAGAACCCAATTCTGAAGCTGATGCAGTCCCTTGATACTCAAAATTGTGGCATGTAAAGCATATTCTTGCAGAATCTAACCCCTTTGGAGCATACAGGTCCCAGTACAGTGGTGCCTGTAATCAGAGAAAGCTTTGATAAGTATCTTAAAGAGAAAGATAATGTCGGTGTTGCGAAAAAAGTTACTAAACCGTACAACAAAAGCTGTTTGCCAGTCATGACAATGTATGATGTCAGGTTTCTTTCCGGACTGAAGAAGCAACTCTAACGCAGCACGACTAAAATATGAGAAGCGTTTAAAATCGTCTTGTTCGCCGTAAAATTGTCCTCTCCAAAAGAATTTACTTGGATGTTGAGGCTCAATGAAATGTACAGGCAAACCTGTAAGAGAGTAACTTTGATTCACTGGAAAACCGAAAACACACAACATGAAAATGAACTCTCTCACAAGACTAACCTTCCACAGTGCCGACCCATATCTTATTTTTGTATAGCTTCCCATCAAAATATGACTCCACAACAGTATCCAAGGCCTGCGCGTATAAATCAAATCGTGAAGAATAGCAGAACAATGAAATCCTCGTTTCATTTACTGATTCATCAAATCACAACATTACCCTCAAGTCACGAACACGATCATACTGCATACAGTCATATTTGGGAAGAATAATTTCCACCAGATGACCTCTTCTTTGCAATGCCTTACCCAGACCCGCCACAACATCCCCTAAACCTCCCACCTACATATATTAAGGTGGAGATATGAACCAGAGGTAGACAAAGACTACAATAGGCTTTAATATCATCCCCATTCTTGGTATATTTGTCCTCGATGTTATATAATACACTTCCACAACAAAATCGTCATCTAAACAAGCTAAAGTTTATGGGTTTAGCTTAACGCACCTTAGCTACAGGTGCCATCTCAGCTGCAATGTGCACCACATGCAATCCTGGACTAGAATCAAGACATGAAGAATGGGTTACCTTTTTGAAAATATTTGTAGCCCAAAACCAGCATTATCAAAGGTGGTACCTAGTTGATGATCCCAAAAGCTTGAGAAATGCAGAGATAGCATCGTGTTCATTCTTATCTTTGACGTCAATATAAGTATCATGAATTCTTCTATCTTTCTTCCACACCATTTCTCTCAAGGACTCTGCATCATCGCTGGCTATTTTCTTTTCAAGCAGCCATCCATCAACAGTTAACAGCAAACGACTCCAATAATCCCAAGGCATATCATCGACTGGTTCATCCGTTGCTTTCTTCTTGCTTTCTGTCCGTAAAGTTTCAAGTGTTTCCTGGAATTCTTTTATGGATTCTTGATATAACTGAACATATGAGAATATCTCTGCATCGGACTTTTCAAGCCGCTCTTCAAGTAACTTTACCTTATTTTGCATAAGCTCATTGTACTGCAGGATTTTTTCTGATGATACTTTATAAACATTGGCTTGTTTAAGAGATTCTTCGATTATATCGACCTTATTTCTGAGATCTTGATTCTGTTGCAACACTAAAATAGCCTGCTCCGCCTGTTTGGTAGATCTATCTAACAACAGCTGTAGATTCTCTACCTTTGTCCATAAATCAGTGCATTCGGTTTTAAGCGTAGAAAGCTTCGAAACATCTTCCTGAGAAACCAATAGCTTAGATTCCAAATCCTTTACAGAAGATTCCAAACCTGAGCATTCTTTTTCCAACACAACTACACGTTCATCAGTATCCTTAACATTGTGAAGTTGTATCTTAAGCATTTCTATATCTTTTCTCAAAGACAGATTCTCCATCCTCAATGACTCAAGCTCTTTGCTAAGAGATAGAACATAACCATCACTTTCTGGAAGGGGAATCATTTCATGACGGAGCTTCTCTAACTGTTCTTCCAGAAGCTCTACGCGTTCTTTCTCTTGGGCAGCAGTTCTGATCCTTTCATCAGTCTCAGCCAATTTCATTTCCAAAACATTGATTTCTCCCTGCAATGCTTCCTTTTCACTTAGAACCTGGTTAAGGTCATCAAGTGCAGTGGCCCGTGCTTGGTCAAGCCGAAGAATATCTGGCACATAAATTATCAGAAATTAATATATACTTTTACAGGATAGGAAATACACATAACCAGTCAAATAAGAAGATTACTTTTTTCCGCATTTCTTATCATAGCCATTAGTTCCCCAAACTGTCCATCTGAAAACTGCTCGTCTCCAGTTTTGTTTATAGACTGGAAGGATTAAAATATGGCTTTCAAGAAGCGAGACTTAGTAGATAACAATACACCTAAATGACAACTAAAACAAAACCCATACCAAAGCTTTAGCAACCTCAGGCACAATTAAATTACTTAAATTCTGCCTGTCACCATGCCTGATATCAATAGTGCTGTGAACACTCTCCTCCTCATCCTCCTCCTTTGTAGATTTATCATTGTGTCGAACTTCAATTGTTTGTGTACCATCCCTCTCTTCAGAATTCTCATTCACGTGGTTGATTTCTGTGGTGGCATGAATACTGTCTCCCTTTTCTGTTTCTGGCTTGAGGTCTGGGACACTGTCTGCGGCTCCATTTTCATGATCTGATTCCCCATGGCTACTGCCATGTAGACCTGAATTTATCGGAAGCATTGGTTCAGAAGAACCTTTCTTGATTTCTTGCCTTTTGTTGGAGCTGCCAATGCATCATATCGATAAAATGAGTAATGGAAAGAGCTTAAGTTGCAAAGAGGCTACTCAGCAGCCAGCTAACAAACTGTAAAGAGGCTACTCAGCAATAAATTTTGATCAATTTCTAACTGAATTACAGAATTCTCAGAATCTCGAACAAATGTATCCAATCCATACCAAAGATAATCACAACCAAAATTCCACTATATTCACAAAAATTTAAACCTCAGAGCAAAATATATGAAAATTCATCAAAAAGAAATTAGGGATTAAGGAGACACGAAGAGACCTAGAAGTCGAATTTCCAAGAAAAAATCAAGTTCGAACACTAACTAAATTACGCGAGGTATAACTGAATTCCGCAATGCTAAGTTCCATCTAACACCGTGTATGAAGCATAAAAAGCGTCAGGAACACTTACTCGAAACCACGTTGTCGCATCTTACATGAAACAGGAAGCAATCGACGCGAAGGAACATGGAAGAATCGATGAAGACTTCCGTATTCTTTCGTACATGAAATTCCTGGTATTCCATGGTTAAAGATAAAGCTCGAAAGCTTCGTCGTCATTGATTTAGGCAAGCCTGGAAACGAAGAAATGAAGCAACGAGAGCTTCAATGGAGGTTCTGGAAAATTTATCAGTTAATGAAAGGTTTTTTTTGTACTGTTTAATATCTTCTTCAGGAGTTCTTCGTATCTTTTAAAAAAGAGAAGGTAATAATTATATGTTCGCAAGTCCACCACAAGGATAAAGTAAAGGTCACGTGGTTAAGACACGTGTTTTCTAAGCAATATCCAAATCGAACGGTGGTAAATAGAAGAGACTCGATTACCAATGAAAAATAAACCCTGATCCTTTCGGCTCCATCACCGCCGGGGTTCTCCGTCGCCGGTGAGTTCTTTTTTCCTAGCTCGCCTTAGTAGCTTTTCCGCTTCCTCCGTGGAATCCGTCGTGGGTTCTCTGTTTCGATGTCTGATTTTGAGCTAGGTCTCGTTAACGTTTGCTTTTCTCGTCCTAGATCTGGATTTTTGGATTAAATCTTGTGTTATACTTATCTGAATCTACCATTTGCTATCTATTTCGATTGGTTCATCGTTCTCTTGAGCTTTTTGTGTTCCTATTTGATTTTTTTATCAGAAGTGTAATGACAATTCTCCTCTAATTTGTGATGATCTTGAAGATAAAGAGACGTATTAGGATCATGGAGGGAAATAGCTGCTGCCTTTACTCGAAGATGGCCTCAAAATGCAGCATTGGTTTATTTATGTTTAGCTTGGTGATCATTTTGGTGATTCGCGTGCTATATGTTGTTTACCGATGTGGTAAACCCCTTCCTAAAGGAGCTTCACAGTCTTTTAGTACTCTTATTGTTCTTGGTTCGGGTAAGAAGAGATAACACAGTGTTCTATTTTTCATTGGATACTCATGTGATGTTCATTGCTTTGATTAGATTGAATGTTGTTTGGGTTCTCTTTTTCATTAGGGGGACACACTGCTGAGATGTTGAGTCTCCTTTCTGTTTTGCGGAAGGAAAGATTTACACCAAGGTTTTACATTGCTGCAGCTACTGATAACATGAGTCTCCAAAAAGCTCGTAGTTTCGAAGATTCTATAGCTGAGAAGGTTTGGTTATAATCGTTAAATTTCAATTTCAGTTAAATTATTCTTTGGATTTTAGCTCACTCTGGCTTATGATTGTCTTGAGTAAATTTTTGTAGTTTGAAAATGTAATTGGTTCTTGGTGATTTATACTGCATTCTTCAGCATGAAACTGGAAAATTGTTCAACCTATTGATTAGTTATGCTCTTTTACTTGATATGGATGTGACATAGCCTGCCGTTAAGGAAACCTCCTCACAGTTCATGCAAATTTACCGGAGTCGAGAAGTTGGTCAATCTTATGTGACTTCTGTTTTGACTACCATAGTTGCTATAGTGCACGCTCTGTGGCTAATGATCCGGATCAGACCACAAGTGGTATGCTTTCTTAGAAATCTTTTAAGGCATCTTCATAACAACATTTGAATCATAATATTTATAAAATCTTGTGAACTTTTCAGGTTCTTTGCAATGGTCCTGGGACATGTATTCCTCTCTGTGTAATTGCCTTCATTCTTAAGGTATAATGCACTTGAAAAGTAGTTTATCATGTTGACTTCTAGAAGAAAATAGAGCATGCCTTGACGTTCATAGTCATGAGTTCTCCATTTTTATGTAGAAGATGATTACTCCTTGTTTTATTCTTGGTTACAGGTGCTGGGAGTTAAATGGTCATCTATCTTTTATGTTGAGAGTGTAGCAAGAGTGAAAAAACTCTCTTTAAGTGGGTTGCTTCTTTACAAGTTAAGGATAGCTGATCAATTCTTTGTTCAGTGGCCACAACTGCACAAGAATTATCCCCGGGCTCACTTTGTTGGGTGTCTGATGTAAGCTGATTGGAACTCTCTTCCTACTTAAATTTAGTACAGTTACTTAGAATATACAAAGCCTGCGGTCTCTTTACTCTCAAGATGGAGTAAACACTTTTGGTAACACTGGTTTTGGCTGCAATGAATTCCGTTTTTTGGATTATGAACGTGTGTATTCACCTTTCTTAAGTTGTTGATGTAATTCCACTGAGCATAAAGTGGTAATACTCTTTCAATTTTTACCGGGGGCATATACTATTTAGTTAAACCAAATCTACTGCCTGTTACAATGAAGCAAAAATTGTCACACTGAAACTTTATTTGAGTTGCATCACAAACGTATTTGTTTTGTTTTTCAGTGTGGGGTGCCTTCAGGTCAATAGTAAGTTATTCAATCTGCTTGCTGAAGTCTGTGGCATCTTTTGGAATATCAGCTTATTATGAGTGTTCATTTGAGCCTTCTGCTATTGACCAGGGTTTGAGGATACTGTTGTTGGGATTTCATGACTTGTTTTCAGGTTCTTGTCATCAAGATAGTGTTGGTAGACATAGGATGCAAAGCCCCAAGTAGCCAAGATCATAGAGATCACCTTTAAGCTATTCATCTTGTCATGGAAAATGATGACAGCCAGGATCGGAATCACAGGAAGACCCACAACACTTACGGCATTTGAGAATAGAGCGGAAAGCTCAAAGATCAGTCCTGTGCCACCGATGGAGAATACCTGCCAGGTAACAGTTGTCCACACTATATTCATAACATAGGATACCTTCCCAAGTTTGTAGTTTTCCATTTCACTGCTCAAAGTTTTCCACTCACCACTAGCAAAAAGCCCCACCACGGCAACACAACTGGCCACTAGGCTCACGTAGATTATCATATCCATAACTTCTGAAAAAGTTTGCTTCTTGAGGATTTTACGGAAGGCTAGCTGTTGCAGGGCTAAGAATAAACCATACGCAGCAGAAGCACCAACGGTGCATATGAAACCTTTGATATACTGTCCTTTTGTATATTTTGTGGAATTTGATTCTTCATTATTAAGAGCAAGGAGAGTAGAGGAAATAATTAGGAGGAAAAGAGAATTCAAAATTATAGGAGTGAACTTTTGTGAGTTAAGGAAATAAGAGAAGAAAGCGTTAAAGCCTAACTGAGATGCACAGATAAGGGAATAAGTAGAAACGGGTAGGTAAAGCAATCCGATGGAATACAAGTAGCAGTCAGCTCCAAGGACAAGCCCAAGCACTATGTAAGCCAGTACACGGTTCCTAGGTGATGCTGTTTTGCCATCTGTATCAGTTGTTGTATGTTTTTTTATGGACAATAGGTAATATGGCAGCAGGACAGGAAAGCCTACAAGTTGAACCACTGTTGCCATCCATTTGCTGTTTCCTCCATTGTCATAGTAAAGTCTGCCCAGGATTGTAGCTACTGACTGGCCAGCAATGACAAAGAATGTATAGACAAACATCCGGAGCCATCTTCCATACAGTTTTGAGTGAGAGACTGCTGTTCGCTTGTTACTGGCAGAGTCTCTTTCTTCCTCATCTGCTAGATTTGGTTCTTTGTCTTGCTGAACTGATAAGTGAGGTAAAAAGAACACACGAAATCAGTTTATGATTTGTTTTGTTGTCTCTCTTAACTTATTTTCAATTGAATTGTAAGATATAATAAGCATCTTCTAATTTATGTTTACTCACCAATGACTTGTAGTTCTTGTTCTCCCTTCATAGTGGATTGCCTCGTTGGAGATGTACAGGAAGGAGCTAAAAGATAAAAAGAACCAAAAAACTGAGGTATCTTTTCAATTTTGTTGCTAATGCTACCAAATTAGTATCCTTTGATCTGTTCCTGTTTTATATTAGAAAACAACCAACATCTGCGTTTTCATTGGTACTTGGGCCACATTCAGTAAATGCCAACAATATGGTCTTCTCTTGTCGTGAATTTAATTCGTTTGTCTCTCTGCTACTAAAGATGCCACCATTATTGACCAAAAGATGAGATCTGTCAGTTATGATTGGATGTGTCCCAGTTCTCATTTATATACGTTTAAACAGATATGTGGAGAAACATGAGCCTCATACGCAAAGACAAATGTCTACTTTGTCTGCATTTTTCATTAAACATACTTTGCTATTTGTTCTTGTTTTCACAATAATTCAAGTGCATAGCGATGCGAGAAAGTAGAGCATCTCTGTAATATAAAAAAATCGAACGATACCTAGGATATTTGCATGGCTGTGTGCACGATTTGTATGTTTGTTTGACCTTCAGGCCAGCTACGTTCCATCAAGTTTTTGTATTTTCCTGTACAGGTAGATGAGGATCTTCCACAGGGTTTTCGTGGCTATTCCTTAACTTTTTTACCAGGGGCATATACTATTTATTTAAACCAAATCTACTTCCTGTTACAATGAAGCAAAAATTGTCACGCTGAAACTTCATTTGAGTTGCATCACAAAAGTATTTTGTTTTTTTTTTTCAGTGTAGGATGCCTTCAGGCTAATATTATTCAATCTCCTTGCTGAAGTCTGTAAACTGTGGGACACCATATTTTAGAATATCAGCTTATTTTCAGTGATCATTCGAGCCTTCTGCTATCGGTGGATTAGAGGATACCGTTGTTGAGATTCCATGACTTTTTTTCAGGTTCTTGTCATCAAGATAGTGTTGGTAGGCATAGGATGCAAAGCCCCAAATAGCCAAGATCATAGAGATCACCTTTAAGCTATTCATCTTCTCATGGAAAATGATGACAGCCAGGATCGGAACCACAGGAAGACCCACAACACTTATGGCATTTGAGAATAGAGCGGAAATCTCAAAGATCAGTCCTGTGCCGCCGATGGAGAATACCTGCCAGGTAATAGCTGTCCACACTAAATTCATAACATAGGATACCTTCCCAAGTTTGTAGTTTTCCATTTCACT
>KE153294.1:16912-28371 GCA_000411095.1 Aethionema arabicum
CTCAATCCGACTTGACTCAATAGAAGGTTTGATCTCTTTCTCTTTCTCCGATCTTTTGGGGGAATTCTTTTTTCAGATCCTGGCGTAGCTGACTTTTTTACATATTCTGTTCCCGTCTGTTCAGGTGCTTTGCCTTCTCTGCATCTCCATCTTCGTTGTTCGTGTTGGTCTGTATCGTATGTTCGTCGGCTTTAGCAGTAGGGTAGTTGATGTGAGTGTGTGGGATGGTTGGATGTGGGCCTGGGATTGAAGAGTGAGCCTCTGTTCTCTGCGAGTTGTAGGCTTGATGAGCTTCCTTCCTGATTGTTGGTGTTATTTCTAGCTCTGAGATGTTCTCTGAGGTCAGTCCCTAGAGCTCGACTGATATCTTGGCTCATGGGTTTTCTGCGGTGGATCTCGTCTAGGATATATTGGATGGCATCTTTTCTTTTCTGGAGATGTCGTTTCTGGAGGTATCGTTCAGAGCATCTGTTGATGTCATGGGATAGTTTCCGGCATCCAAAGCAGACTTTGAGAAGTTTTTCATATTCCAGTTCCACCTGGAAAACCTACCCTGACTTGAATTTGAGAGTTTTCAGAAAGTTAAAAAGGTGGTTAGCAAATACTTTTACTCTCAGTCTTACATATTCTAGCGAGTTGGAGTCCGTGGCTTGCAGCTCCATCTCTTCCAATCGCCCCAAGAAGTTCTCAACAGCTAGGAGAGTGTCATCTTGGATGAGATAGTGAGGTATACCTCGTACCCGTATCCAGAATGGGATCTACGTCAGAAAGGTAGGACTTGGGTTTAGAGTCCATTTGTCCATGACTATCATTCATGACATGAAGAACCATGGTTCTTTCTGCAGAATTTTGTTCAGGTTATTTTCCTCTTCAAAGAGGAATTGGATCCTATTGTTGCCTTGGCCCCTGCCTTTCACTTTGCCTTCCATATTCCAGATGGTAGGCATGCCTCTGATGATTCCACCCACTTTCTAGACGTGTGGGATCAGGAGTCTCATGATGAGACTATTGGGATTTTCTTTTTATATTTGAGTCATGTCGAGAGTTGGGATATGGATCGGTGAGTCGGTAGCCTCATGTTCAAATTCTCTGAGTCGAGAATAAAGATCCGTGGCTGTTGAGACTTCTGCTTTACGTGTTTCTTGCCATTTGGCGATGCTTAGAGTTAGTAATGTCTGTGTGTTTCTAGATTGAGCTCCCGGTTGGTATGGTAAAACTATGTACTTAATGCTTCTACAAGAGGTTGTTGGTTTTGTATTTAATGTGTCGTAGTTAATGTTGGGTAATGTATACTTGATGGAGCTTAACTTAATGCTTGTTTCCTCGTATCCGACCACCTTGTTGACTCCCTCTTGCACGTGTTAGGGTAAATCTCGTAACCCTAGTTGTCGCCTCTTCTTCTTTCTTCTGTAAGATAGTAGTTATTATAGTAAAAATGATATGACTAATTGATAATTTGTAGCTCCATTAGCTTATAGTAAAATTATTTGATTGGTAAAGATGTGAGCTGTTAGATATAAAATTACTAAAATAGACATGAATAAAATATAATTCTTAAATAAATTTGTTAAAAATTCAAAACAACAAAATTGTACTCATAAGCTACTAATGTCATGATGTCCAAATACTTTCCGCAATATTATTTCGGACGCCTAACATATATGACTCTTGCGTAGGTTCATAATGTGTACTCTCAAAATTTTGGTATGTTGGTTGACTCTAAATCTAGTATATGTCTTCCATCCTTTCGTACTCTTCCAAATCATCATTAACGATAGTTGATCCACGTATAAAATTATGAAGAGCCATGACAGCTACAACAATCTTACATTGGGTTTGAAGATCATATCATGCCTCATTTTTCAAAATTATCCACTTTTTTTTCTACACATCAAGAGTACGTTCAATCATTGAACGTAAAGACCAATGTTGTTTGTTAAACATCTCGTTTGGACAATTCGGTGGACCTTCAGCCCATTGATGTGGGTGATATCTTGTTTTCTGATAAAGAGCTAAATAATCCTTTCTATTTGGATATTCTGAGTCAACAACAAAATATTTACCTTCATGAGGTTTCGAAAAATATGTGTCATTTTGTGCACAATATGTCAGAACTTTCATATCATGTGCTTTTCCACGAGTCCCAACATATGCATATATGAATTTTATATCAAAGTTGAAAATATCAAGAACGTTCATAGAGCGAAATTGTTTTCTCACATTCTAGAATCTTTCTTTTTTATTACTTCTAACTCGTACCGGCACATGTGTACCATCAAGAGCTCCTATGCAACCACTGAAAAAGGCCAATATCTTCTATCAGATACTAACCAATTATTATTCTGTATAAACTCTTCTTGTTGAGGCTTCAATATATTCTTTGATAGAAAGAGAACAACATCCAATACTTCTATAAATTTCCTGTTTGCTGTTTCTTGACTCCGTTCAAAATTTTTAGCAACTTGTCGTTGTACTTCATCATGTGCAAGTGATTCTAAAAACATCACTACTGTCTCTTCTATTGTGCATCCACGTGACTCTTTGAGATTGTAATTATTCTTCAGGGTATCACATAACTTTAAAAATGTCTTTTGGTTCATTCCCACAGTTTCAAAGCACTCTTTTCCAGAACCAGTAATCATTTGCATAGTATGACGTCCTCCACGACCTCGATCTGTTCTCATCAAATGTATGTCACAATATGAATCTTGTCTTTCAGTTTCAACCATTAAGCGAACCACGGTAATTATATTTTGATTACTAAGCATTGCCACTTCCTATAATAGTAAAAAACTCCAACGATATTAGATATATTAAATTAATTATCTATTAAAGCCAAATAAAGATTTCAATAAATGTCATAATATAAATACAAACGTCATAAAAATGTAAAAAAACTATCTAGTTCTTTTTCCCTATTATCCTTTCTAAATACTTAATCTTGGGCTCTTGATTCGGTAAAGTCATAAAAATCTGACGGGTTCTCGTTTGCGGCTAGATAATCAAGAACCAATACAACTCGCCATCATGATCTAGTGTAGACATCTTTGACAATTCTCCAGTGCATATGACACTACTAAATGGATTAAATGAATCAAATGTCTTTCGACCCGCGGTCCAAAACTTCTCTTGTTTTTCTAATCTAGTTGTGATACGATCCCAATGATCCGTGTATGGTTGTTTCCGTGAAACTCTTAATTTGGTAGGTCTCTCCTCAGACTTGCTAGAAACATATGTTTCTTGTGGCATTTGATTATCTTTAGGTCTATGGAATGATGGTGACATCTCTACAAATTCTTCCTCTTCTTTAGGTTCTATATCTTGAGGCCATTGACTTGGTCAATCTTGATGTTGCCACCCATCACTTATCGATATAGTAATTTTATCGTATAAATAATCAAGAAGTGGAATATCACGTAATGGATATTGGCAAACTTTTGTGGCGTCGGGATAAACCTGCAATAATTAAAAGTAGGAGTTTTAAACTAAAAATATGTATATTTTCGTGACAAATGAAAATGTACCTTAATTAGTTGATCCCACCAATCATTACTCATGTCTAGTTTTTCAATCTCATTGTATCCTAATCTTGTCGCTCATCTCATGAGTCCACATAAATTTTTGTTAATTAATCCAAAAACATAAAGAAACATAAAATTTCAATCGATATAACAATCAGTGAAAAAGTTAACATGTAGACAAATCTATATCTTGAGTGTTGGTCGTACATTTTCTTCTTTGGTCGACATCTTTTAACCTCTGTACAAATTTTAAATATAATAATATTACAAAATTTATAAAGAAAGAAGAAACCGTAAAAGAATAAACACGTAAACACATATAATTATACATATAATATTATATTTAAAATTTGTAAAGAAAAAAGAAACATATAATATCATATTCGTATGTTCCTTTATATAATCATAAACATATATAAAACATATATGTTGATTTGAAAAACAAAAAAATATAAACATATATGTAAGAAAATTACGACAAGAATATACACAGGTGAAGTTGATTTGTTTTTTCTAGAGAGAAGTTGATTATAACCAGAAACAAAACTTACAGTAAGAATATATCACACACGTACTTTGTTTTGCCAAATATCTATAGAACACATACCTTACTTATTTTACGACCACATAATGCTTAGCTTATCTTACAATCACACATAATATTTATTCTTTATTCATTATTATTATTATTATTATTATTATTATTATTATAATTATTATTATTATTATTATTATTATTATTATTATATATGTTTGTGTAAAAAATTTTACTTACCTTTTCGTTTGAACTTAACTTTTTTGTGAACTTAACTTTTTTTTAAATTTAACTTTATTCTAAATTTAACTTTTTCTTAACTTAACTCTTTTTTAGACTTAACATTTTTGTTTGAACTTTTACTTACCTTTTTGTTTGAACTTAACTTTTTTGTCGTGAACTTAACTTCTTTTTTTTGTCTAAGTTAAATAAATGTTAAGTTTTAAATATATAATAAACATTTAAGGATATAATAGGGAATTAGTTAAATATATGAGGGTAATTAAGCCTTTTTATAATTTAATGAGCTTAAAGTTCTCAAAAAGCTCCAACCGAAAGCTTAAAGGTGAGGACCTTTTAAGTTTCCTCTAAGTGATATAATGCGTTTTTGGTTATTTTTGTGTTGATGTTTTCCTTTGTTTTTCGAGTTTTTTCTTGGTTTTAGGGACTTATCAGGTGTAAAAGACGTGGAGCGAAGATTGGAGTTTCGGTTGAAGTTTTGAGGCAAAAAATGGCGAAATGACGATCAAATATTCAAATGGTCATAACTTTTGAATCGTAAAGAACTACGTGGTCCATAACCACTTTTCGGTAAGCCCCAGCCGAGCCCGATCAAGTTATGAAGACAAAATGTCGTGACATCGAATTCCGGTTGGAAAAATGTCTGTCCGATCGGATGAGGAGCCCATAAAATTTGCGTGAGGTTGAAGTATGATCGGATAGTTTCTGGTCTGATCAGACGTGGCCGTAACACGAGAAAAACACTTTAAACGCGTTTTGACCTATTTTGAACTCTCTCTCTCTCTCTCTCTCTCTCATTTTTTAACCTTTTTCTTCCTCATTTCTCTTGGGAGAGCCTCCATAAACGAATTTCTTAATTTCTTTTGGGTTTTCTTCAATTTCTAACTATTTTTGGATTTTGGAAGAATTTGGGGACTTGGATTTGTGTTTTTCATTTGTAGTGAAGTTTTCTTAACCTTGGATCTGCAATCTTCAATTCAATTTCAGTTTCTATTTAGTTATGGTTATGTCTTGAAGATGCTTTTGATTCCATTTGCCATGTTTGAGTAATTTTTAGTTAGATCTAGGGATTGAAATAGGTTGAAATTAATTGGGTAAAACACAAATAGGTTAGATCTTTGAATTCTTTGTCTGTTGATGAACTTAATGCGAGATTTGGCTTGATCATCTAAATCTAGAACCTAGGTTGAACATTTTTCCGAAAGCTTATGAACAATTTGAACCTCAATGGACAAGCAAATTTCCTTAACCAATGGACGTTGAGTTAAGGCATTTGTGGACATATCATTCCCTCTCTTAAAGCATGCTATCAATTGTAAGTCCAACCGGAAGTTTAGGTATCTAGGTTGTTTAGGATTAGAGATCGTGATTTCGCACAGACGTGGGCCGGACTTCGTTTTAGTCAAGGATGGTTTAAAATTTGGAACTGAAAATGTGTTTGCAAATTGTAGGATTCCCATAGATTTCCCTACTCTAACACTTCAATCCATCGTATTAATTTTTCTTAGTTTTTCTCTTATTTAGTGACTTAAAACAACCTCAAAATAAAATTGTCTTAGCTGAATTTGAAATCTAAACACTTATAGGGCAACACTAGGGTCTCGTGGGTTTGATCCTTTACTATTCACAATTACCCTATTGATAGGTAGTCGAGGTTATTTATCTTGACCCAAGGACACAAAAATCCTTACATCACTAAGCTCGACTTTAAGCTCTGCCAGTCAAGTTCCACTAAAAGCCTTCCCAATCAAGGCCAAGGACTAACAAGCTATTGGAACTCATACACTCCGATGGTTGTGGTCATATCAAACCAAACTCTTTTGGTAAAAGCAATTATTTCCTTTTATTTATTGAAGATTTTTCAAGAAAAACATGGGTATATTATTTTAAGGAAAACTCAGAAGTGTTTGGATTTTTTTAAAATTTTTAAAGCATATATGGAGAAGGAAAGTGGCCTTTTGATCAAAGCTATGAGATCTGATGGCGGAGGAGAATTCACTTCTAATGAGTTTCGTGAAGTATTGTGAAGAAATGGCATAAGGAGACAATGAACGGTGCTAAGATCTCCCCAACAAAATGGAGTAGTGGAAAGAAAAAATAGAACCATCCTTGAGATGGCTAGGAGTATGCTAAAAAGCAAAAAAATACCAATGGGCGGAAGCGGTTGCATGTGCGTTTTTCTATCAAATCGATCTTCATACTCAACAAGAAGTATTTTGGAAAAAAACATCAGAAGAAGCTTGGAGTGAAAGGAAGTCCGGTGTTTCTCATTTAAGATATTTGGAAATCTTGCTCATGTTCATGTACCAAAGAAAAGGCGAAGCAAACTTGATGACAAAAGTGAGAAGTATATTTTCATTGGTTATGATGTCAACACCAAATGTTACAAGTTCTTCAATCCCAAAAACAAAGAAGACAATCATAAGTCGAGATATCATCTTTGAAGAAAAGGAAGAATGTGATTGAGAATAAAACAATGAAGATTATAGTTTTTTCCCATCTTTTGAATAAGAAATCATGGAGAATCCTATAGAGAATGTAATCCCATCAACTTCACCAACAACAAATTCACAAGGACATGAAGTTTTAAGTTAGAGTTCAAGTGAAAGGTTACCATGTTTTAGAAGCTTACAAGAGCTATATGAGATAACCGAAAATCAAGATAATCTTATTTTATTTTGTTTTTTTCGGGTTGCGAGTTCCTGTATTTCAAAGTAGATATGGTTAAAAAGACATGGAGAAATGAAATGGATGAGGAAATAGAAGTGATACAAAGGAATAATACATGAGAATTAGCTTCACTTCCAAAAGGGCAATTGGTGTAAAATAGGCGTACGAAGGAGAATAAAAACTCTAAAAGAGAAGTTGAAAGATACAAGGCAAGATTGGTGGCAAAAGATTATAGTAAAAAAATTGGCATTGATTATAATGAGGTATTCATTCACGTTGCTCGTTTAGAAAAAGAGCCCAAAACCAATGGAAAATACATCAAATGGATGTCAAATCAGCCTTCTTAAATGGAGAATTTTAAGAAAAATTTTACATAGAACAACAATAAGGTAAGTACTTCAAGGAGAAGAATTTTATTAAGTGTCCATATGAGCATATGCTCTTTATACAAAACTCAAAACAATGATATATTGATTGTATGCTTATATGTTGATGACTAGATATTACCGAAAGCAATCAAAAAATGTTTGAAGATTTGAAGATAGAGATGGCAAAAGAGTTTGAGATGACTGGTATTGGGCTAATGTCTTACTATCTTGGCATTGACGTACAACAAAAAGATAAAGAGGTACTTAAAAAGTTCAAGATGGATGATTCAAATCCAATTAACACACCAATGGAATGTGGATCTAACTTTTCAAAGCAAGGGGAAGGAGAAAAAGTTGATTCAACACTCTTTAAGAGTTTGGTGGGAAACCTTCGTTACTTAACATGTACAAGATCTGATATCTTATATACGGTTGGAGTTGTTAGTCCCTACATGGAGTTTCCAACAACAACTCCTTTCAAAGCGGTAAAGAAGATAGTTCGTTATATTAAAGTTACCATAGACTTTGGGTTATTTTTCTCAATTTCTAACAATTACAAGCTTTTTGGTTATAGCGATAGTGATTGGAGTGGATATCTGGATGATTGAAAAAACACAAGTGCGTTTGTGTTCTATATTGGGGATACTGCTTTTACATGGATGTCAAAGAAGCAACCAAGTGTTACTCTTTCCACTTGTGAAGCAGAGTATGTAGCTGCTACTTCTTATGTTTGTCATGTAATTTGGTTACGAAATTTGTTAAAGGAGTTAAGTTTATCACAAGAGGAACCTACTACAATTTTTGTGGACAACAAATCAACAATAGTTTTGGCCAATAATCCAGTTTTTCATGATCGAAGTAAGCACATTGACACACGTTATCACTACATAAGAGAATGTGTTACTAAGAAGGAAGTGGTGCTAGAATATGCGAAGATGCAAGATCAAGTAGTCGACATTTTCACTAAACTCCTCAAAGATGAAGACTTTATCAAAATGAGGACTTTGCTTGGAGTTTCAAAATCAAACTTAAGAGGGAGTGTTGAAGACTAAATTGATTTTTGGCCAAGTTTGGATTAATTATCTATTTAATTGGTAGTTTTATTTTAATAATTATTATGCAAAATAAATGTCTTAGGAGTTACCTTAGACTAGTGGGTTAATGGGGTGTTTTTATTTTAGAATTTATTTGGAGTTTTAAGATAATAGTTATTATGATGGGAGTTACAATTTATGATTAGTCATATCATTTTCAACTCTGTTTCACATGGAGGTTGTGATACCTCTGTTTTTGTCAGTTTAACAGTGACGGGGTTAGGGTTATGATGGCCAATTGTCGATTTGAGAGCAGAGATCCAAGAATAGATTTCTCGACACGAAAAAGTGTCCATTACAACAATCTAAATAAAGTGTTGATGCAAGCGGACACAATTAATTGGCATAAATCGACATCTTTTTATTTCTTTCTTAACATTGTTAAAACACACAATATTGCCAATTTTGTTAGGTTAACAGTTTTATATTCATCGACAACAAAAAGATATATTTTCCTAAAATTAAATAGAAAATTTATTGTGCTATGTTTTCTCTCTAAATTTATATTAAATATCAACCGGTAAAAGTTTTGTCACACACACACATATATACATACATATATATATATATATAAGTTTCTAATTTATTTGTCAATTAATAGTTAATATTAAACTAGTAATTAAAATTAAAGTTTTCTCTAATTTTTTTTAACGTCAATTTTTGATTAAAAACAAAATAAGGTTTTTACACTGGACTTATCCGCTCTAATCATCGGCTCTAACCACATTGGAAGACGAGGTGAAGCTATTACTTTGTAAAACGAGTTGTGGGGGATTATGCTCCGTGCTCTTTTTGCTATCAAATCGGCTGCTTTATTTGTCTTCCTTGACTAGTATTGAATGGCGGTGATCTCAAACTTCCTTAGTGTCGTCTGGATTTCTTCTCCTGTTGGTCCTAGCGAAGACTACTTTTTAGGATTTTTGATTCCTTTGATCGCGTCCTGACTGTTATTTGATAGAAATCCCTTGTCATTCTCATTATATTGATAATCCTTATAAAGACTTACAAACATAATCAACACAATTATAGAGTTATTATACATTTCTTAAATACATAGACGAGATCTGCATATTCGTATTTTGTAGGATTATGATTCTATCACACCCCCGCAGTCGGAACGGGAGCAGCGCAGACGTTCAGGCTGGAGCGAAAAGAGATAAAAAAATGCGGTAGCAAGATCTTTGGTGAAGATGTCAGCATATTGGTACTCCGAAGGGACGTGGAGGACACAAACATGCCCAAGTTGTACCCGCTCACGAACAAAGTGAATGTCGATCTCAATGTGTTTGGTGCGTTGATGTTGAACCGGGGTGGTGGAGAGATAAATGGCGCTAATATTATCACAATCTACAACAGTAGTAGCAAAAATAGGGAAATGAAGCTCGCAAAGAAGGTTATGAATCCAAGCGGTTTCAGCGATTGAATCGGCGACACCACGATATTCAGATTCAGCCCTAGAGCGTGACACTGTATGTTGACATTTAGAAGACCACGAGATAATATTGTCTCCAAGAATTACACAATATCCAGATGTAGAGCGACGAGTGTCCGAACAACCAGCCCAATCAGCATCAGTGTAAGCTGTGAGGGTGTGAGATGGTGTGGTAGTAAGCTGAATACCGTGAGAGATGGTACCACATATGCAACGAAGAATACGTTTGAGCGCATTAAGGTGTGGCTCCTGCGTATCATGCATGTAAAGGCAGATTTGCTGGACATCGTAAGTGATATCAGGACGAGTGAATGTTAAATATTGGAGCGCACGAGCGAGACTATGATAGAGCGTTGGATCAGCAATAGGAGGGCTTGAAATGGAAGTCATTTGGGAGCAAGTATCCACCGGTGTTGAACATAGATTGCAAGTCGTCATACCGGCACGATGGAGAATATCAACCGCATAATTTTGTTGATCCATAAACATGCCTTGACGATCTCTGCGCACACAGATACCAAGAAGATGGTGAAGAACACATAAATCTTTCATAGCAAATTCAAAAGCAAGAGAGGAAGTTATATACCTGCGTAGTTGAGGTGTGGAGGCCGTGAAGATCGTCAACATAAAGTAGTAGATAAGCGAGATCCGACCCATGGCGATATATGAAAAGAGAAGTGTCGCATTTGCTATTCAAAAATCCAATGTGCTTGGCGTACTGAGCAAATCATTGATTCCAAGCTCGAGGTGCTTTTTTAAGTTTGTACAATGATTTTTGAGGCGACAAACAGGAGTAGGATATGTTGGATTAACAAAACCTGGTGGTTGATGCATCTACACAGTTTCACTAAGGGTTCCATGGAGGAAAGCATTCTTCACATCAAGTTGGTGAATTGGCCAATCACGGGTGAGAGCAAGGTGAAGAACTTTGCGAATGGTGACTGGTTTGATAACCGGGCTAAATGTTTCTCCACAGTCAATGCCGATTTGTTGAGACTTTCCATTTGCAACGAGTCTTGCTTTATAGCGCAAGAGAGAACCATCTGCATTGAACTTATGGCAAGATAACCACATAGGACGCACAACATTATAGTAGTAAGCGGCCGTGGAGGAGAGGAAGGTGAGATAAGAGAATATGTTGGAGGAGGAGAAATAATGGAGTGGTGGTGAAGAAGAGTCGAAGACAAAGGTGACGTGAGATTATAATGCGACGAGATTATAGATCTAGACATCGTTAACCACGATGATTCGATGGAAAACCAAGAAACACAGATTTTGTAGACTATTGAGAGAGTTTGTGAGAAGAAGTAGCCAAGAAGGTTAGGATAACACAAACATCCAAAAACGTGGAGATGATCATACACAATTTGCTTTTGATAAAGACGGACAAATGGAATGTCGTTGTTAATTGAAGAAGAAGGAAGAATGTTAAAGAGGTGGGTAGTGATAATAAGGCGTTTTTGGGTGCTTTATTAGTCAATCGAAGTAAGGGGGTTCCTTAACTCCGACACCACACTGCTAAGAGCGATGTAGTGGGAAGTAAGGGTATCGAACCACGCTTCCGGTGTACTTCTTTTATCTCCTGTATTAAATCAAACT
>KE153303.1:10042-35888 GCA_000411095.1 Aethionema arabicum
AGAAGAAGAAGAAGAAGAAGAAGAAGAGGGTAGTTTAGGAATTGTGTGTGTTTTATTTTTTTATTTTAATTATTATTTTTTAAATAAAAAATGTGATAAGGGTATTTTGGTCATCACAGCAAAAGTTGAGCTAAATAAAGAATGACAAAGTTTTGGGTGCTAGTCTAGTAATTACTTCTATTTCTTAGGCTACTGGAGAGAATTTCCTCTTATTTTAATATATAAAGTCAATTCTTTAACCTTTTTTTAATTGTAGTTAATATCAATATGTATACAAAAACCAAATTTTAAGACTTTTATATGTTACTTTCTTTAACGGAAAAGAACATGGAGTTAGGTTTGGTTAACTATTTTTATGGGGAGGATGAGAAAGCACATTGAAGCATACACAGATACACTCATCTCTTTTAAACAAAATATTTTATCACTTGTTTTTAGACTTAAGAAATGGGATTCTACCAAAATTTCTAAATTAAGACTTAAGAAATGGGATTCTACCAAAATTTCTAAATTAAGCATTTGAAAAATGATATAATTTCAGTCCAATTTTTTTATTTATTTAATATATATATATATATATATAATGTTAATAATCTGTTATCATTTGGTATGTCATATATTCATTTGGAACTATTTTCAAAATATTGATTAAATAATATTTTAAAATATAAAATTTATGTCTAAATTTTAAAATATTTAAATCTTAGCCTAATTAATCTAATTTTCAACTCTATTTCAAATTTAATTTTGAAAATCATATTATTAAAATTCATTGTTAAAATTAAAATAAAATCATCAAAGGGAATTTAAAATACCCGACGAATAAATTATTTGTCATATATTAATTGGGTTTAGGTGCTTTGCAATTATGCTCATGTTCGTGTTTGCAGATCATGATCGTATATATACATTACTTCGCAGTTCTAGTATTTGTCAATTAATCTTAAAAGTTAACCCACTAGTGTTTATTCGTTACTCACTGCTTAAATTTATTCGATTTCATGTTGATCCTAAAACTATAATTCAAATGAAAAGTCTTGGGACTATAGCTTCATACAAATATAACAACTTTTAGCACTGCTAGTGCAAAGTATTTATTCCCATATTTTTTTTTTTGTACTATATCCAGACAACACACATAAAGTACGCATAACACATTACCGACACTAACACAAACCAGTACAACACTTTCTTATTACAACCGACCAAACCACATTCACCATTCCACGCTTTACGCATTCACGACCGCTCCACCTTCGTTAGAAAAAACCAAAAAATTAAATAAAAATTTTTTTAATTTACAATTAAACCAAAAATAACCCGGAAATTTTCAAAAATATTTTACTTCAAATATTTTTCTGAAAAAATATCCAAACTTTAGATCCAAAAACATTATTGGTAAAGACAAATTTTAAAAAACAGCGTATATTAAAATTATGATTATTTTAGGTAATTCCTAAAAAAAATTACCAATTTATGAAAAATTAAAATATTTGAATTACCGTTAGGGTGAAGAACTTGACCAGTGAAGTAAGATGAGCAATGGTTACAAGCCAAGAAGACATAAGACGGCGCCACTTCAATGGGCTGACCAGCTCGTTTCATAGGCACTTCTGATCCAAACTGCTGAGTCTTGTCTTCATGAAACGAAGCTGGGATAAGTGGGGTCCATATAGGACCAGGTGCCACACCATTCACACGAATCTTCTTATCTGCAAGCTGAAGAGCAAGTCCACGTGTAAACGCTACAATCGCTCCTTTTGTAGCTGTGTAATCCAATAAAGACGCGTTTCCTTTGTAAGCGTTTATTGATGTTGTGTTTATTATGCTACTTCCTTCCTTCATATGCTTCAACGCATGCCTAAACCCCAAAACCAAACACAACAACAATTCACACGGTTGTATTTTAAAAAATGGTAACATAAACCCTGAATTTTTGTAGAATGGGTATAAAAATGCCCAAACTTTTAAAATAATTTTTTAGATCCAATTATCTGGTTAACTCAATTATGATAACCGGAATTTTAAACCTCAAAACTCAATGATCCGTTTTTTAATAGAAATTTCAACTCTAAATTTAAAATATTAATTAATCCAAGTATAGATTATTTTTTTTTTCAATTTTGCAAAATTTCAATAAAATTATAGTAATATCCAAATCTGGATTATATTTTTTTTGTTCAATTTAGAAATTATGGATTATATATATTCTGTTCAATTTCTAAAAAAACATTTAATTTTACTCATTTGATTTTAATTCCAAAGATTCGGTTTACACCCTAAAACTCAATGATCCATTTTTTGAATCAAAAATTCAAATTTAAATTTAAAATATAAGTAATCCACATTTATGTTATATCCATTTGTTTTTCAATTTTGAAAAATTTTAAACTTGAAATTATAGAATTATTAATCTAAATCTGGATTATATTTTTTTTCAATTTTAATATTATATAATTTAATTTTATGTTCAAAATTTAATTTTAATAAAAAAAATGAGTAGAATTTAAAAAACCTTAATTGTTATAGATTTTCTTAGAAAAATCGAGAGATTATACACCAAATTGATAGAACTCAAAAAATATATTTTACTATTTTCTCTACTTTCAATTCACACGTGCCAAATATAACGTTTACCTTGTGACGAAAAAGTAAGAGAAGATATTAGTCCGGAAAACACGTTCAAGTCTCGCCTCATCAATTTCCTCAATCGTACTACACTCATACTGTTCCGCTGCATTGTTGATCAAAACATCAATACGTCCAAAAGCGTTGACTACTTCGTCAACGACTCTCTTGCAATTCTCATCGAATCCTAAATCAGTTGGAATCGCGATTGGATCTTTAGCATCTCCTGTCTTGTTCTCCTTCAACATCTGTAACGTTTCTTCAGCGTCTTTCTCCTCTTGACCTTTCACATACGTGAAAGCTACGGTTGCTCCTTCGAGAGAGAAACAGTAACCTACAGCTCGACCTATACCGGAATCTCCTCCGGTTATCAACGCCACTTTTCCCTAATCATCGCTCAAAAATATGTATTAAAATTTAGATGTTACTAGTGGATCAAGAAAAGAGTAAATTTAAGTGAGTCAAAAAAAAAAAGAGAGTAAATTTAAGTGTTTATTGCAAGAAAAATGGGAGATTAGACACACGAAAATATGTTAAAATTACTTTGGAGTCACATCTATGATCAATATATTAAAATAATTATTTAAAATGATCGAAATATAAGCATTGCAGATATCTAAAATCTTACTTACAAAAATAACAGTCAGGTGATATATTTAAAGCAGTTATCTATTTTATTAGTATAAAATAAAACAGATTTTAATTTTTTTATGGAAATTTAATATACATATATATTAGTAATTTCTAATTTGATAAGAAAAAAAATCGAAGTAAAATTGCTCCTACACAGATTTATTATTTGTATACAAATTATTTCTATAACAAAAAAAAAGTCGAAAATTAGAAACTGCTTCCATACGTCCCATTAATAAAAACTTAAAACTATTTTCATTTCGTTCTAAGAAACTATAATCTCTAAAATTAAAAATCGAAAAGAACACTATTTTTTTAATCGTAAATTTTTATTTATTAAATTGATATATTTCTCTAAATTAATATAAATTTTTTTAATATGATTCAATATCATTAGTATAGAATTTTCAAAGCTATAAAAAACATATTAAATTTATAAAATACGACCGCGTATTTGCACCGGTCAAAAATCTAATAAAACGTAAATCTAAAAGATATGTTCTCGTTCCCACTATTATATTATAATTTAAAAAAATAACATTTTTTATGGTTTTAAAAATCATAAAAATCTAGCCCAAAAAAAATAATAATACTAACACGAAGCTTGTTGGAGGGTTGATAGTCTGAGCTG
This sequence comes from Aethionema arabicum, assembly GCA_000411095.1. Classification (NCBI taxonomy): domain Eukaryota; kingdom Viridiplantae; phylum Streptophyta; class Magnoliopsida; order Brassicales; family Brassicaceae; genus Aethionema; species Aethionema arabicum. The sequence continues at coordinate 13,935 of KE153303.1, forward strand.
GAAAATTTAGGAGTGGGGTCCATGATATGTTCTTTGCCAGGTTGAGTATCTTGTTTTTGTCGTGGGAAATTCTCCGAAGCCATTGCTCTTACTCTTGCACACAAAACCTGAGAATGAGATATTACTTTGTTGTCAGAGAAAGTATACTTAGTGGAGATTTTAGGAAGATGTGTAACGTTTGATGTTAAGACTCTTGAAGAAGTCACAAGTCGACACAAAACGTTCATTGCCAATATATATGCACACGTACGGTGGATGAACTTGCATATATTTCGAAACTATCATCTCACACGTGGCAACAGAGGGAGCTTATGAGGACACACGTGTTCCAGCTTTAAGCTGGATTTCTGGTTAGATCGTGTCACGTGGACAAAACTAGTTTCTTTAAGTTCATTGTTGTTAGACAGATGATAAGATTTGGCTGTCCAAAAAAATAAAAGAGGTTTGATTTATTTATATATAAGAAAGATCTATAATTTTTGTAGGAGTTAAAAAATGGATTATCAATCTGTATACATTTATCGGAAAAATGTCGTATAATTAATTAAAAAACAGACTTTAGTCCATATATAAAATTATTTGAAATAACTTTTTCTAAACACATGAATGTTAAAAATTCAGTGTATCCTATACAACCGGGTTTGGAGCAAACTTGATGAAACATTTCTTTTTGGTAACCAAACATTTCGTTTTTTAATCGTATATTTTTTTTAAAAGAATTTAGTTTTGTTTTGTTATTATAACATCGCTCTTAATTTTAGATTATGCCTTGATCTCCATATTTTTAAAGTTGACCCTAATCCTATACATATATTAATTTAAATTATAAATTTAATAATTCGGTGAGCAAATAGTTAACCATTTATTTTACCAAACCAATATTCTAAAAACACCTTTTTGTTAATGAATACGCAATTCATTATATTGGTACTTGATATGTGAATAATAATATTTTATACTATATCTTTGTATAATTTCGTATATATGAATAAATTTTTAATTAAATAACTAATATGTTTAAATTCATGATAGAATGATCAATATTTCTTTTTTATTATAAGAAAATATATTTCATATATTTATTCCTTACACACAATTTTAAAAATTAGTATTCTTGCTTCGTGAAATTTTTAAAAATTATTATTTTTTAAAATTTTTTGCTATTTTCTATTCAAACAATCTTATTCACTAAGTTACACGTTCACTTTTTTTCTTTTTTTTTATATAAGATCTAATTTTTAAGAGTTTTATTATCATTTTAACTAATTTTTTTTTAACTATTTTGGAAAAAGTCGACTTAAATGATTAAAATTATTTATAATCTTTTAGTATAAGCTTCTTGTGTTTTATTTGAGAATATTTTGTTTTAATCTTAAAAAAATAGAATTTTATTGAATTTACATTATCAGCAAAATATCACAGTAACTAATTAAGAAGTTTTTTTTTAATTTTATATTAATTATATATGATTAGTCGTATCATTTATATTTTGGACCAATGATTAAATAAATATCACAACGTGTGGACTTAGCAAAAAAAAACTTGGTAAACATCGTTACGCCAAATTAAAAAAAATCTTTATTTTCCCAAAACTATATATATATTGTATTTATATTGCACGGATCAATAATTGATTAGATATAAAGCAAAAGCTAAAATATTTGAAACATAAAATAAATATATATATATATATANTATATAAATATAAAAATTAAGTACATTGTTTAGATAACCGCAAGTAAATATACAAAATTAAATCCAATGAATACTATAAAAGTTTCAGACGAAAGTATGTTGTATATTTTTATGATTATGTTTACGCAATGGATTTCAAACAATTTCTAAAACTATTTGAATAACCGTCAACAAAGTGAACTAATTAATCTAGCAAATATACTCACATTAATTATGATTAATAGTATCTAAGTTGATGTCCATATCTTCCACATAAACCATATTCATCAAGCTTAATTCATGTTTTGTCTAATAATTTATGCTTATTTGACAAAATAAATTGGTTATCATAATATCATGAATTATTATTTATAGTGCTACTGCAACATAAATTCTATAATATCCCATGTTATTGAATTCAGATATGCGACTATTTTTTCTTCGTGAATGATAATACAGAGACGAAAATTAAAAATCTAAAAAATGGAGTCGGCACAAAAAGATGATAATCGGACAAACTAGAATTCGTTTACAGACGGATCTTAAAACAATCAATTTCTACATCATAATGTTTTAGATTAAATTATTTGATAACAATGTATAATTAAATGTTATTAATTAATTGAATTTCAATAAGATTGCACTAAAAAGAAAGTTATATATTTGGTTTGTATAGTTTCGAGTGTATTTCGTCAATTGATAAATTTAGTTTTCTGTTTTGGAGAGAAAAGTGTAATGGGCTTTACAAATGTAATAAGGCCCAATATCGTTTCAATAGAGTTTGTATTTATTGTCTTATAATATTTATTCTTATAAATCAACCTCATTTTTTCAAACTTTATTGAAATAATTACATTTAAATCTGTACCAAACAGTATTAATATAAATATCACAAGTAATATCTTTATATATATATATATATGTATAAATATTTAAATAAACTTAATACTAATAACTAGTAATGATGTCGGAAGTTGTGAACCAAGTATTGTATGGACCAAATCATCATCATGCTACATAATTATAACAATAGTTATGTCATGTCATAATTTTGATTATAAATATAAGTGCTCATTATTTTATACTAATATCTTGTAGCTAGAAAACCCAATACTCCCTCTGTTTTAAATGATTTTTTCTTTACAAAAATAAAAAAATAATTTATTTTGAAAAGAAAAAAAAAATCTAAAAATGCATATATGGTAAAAGAGAAACTAAAAAATTAATACAAATTTCCATTTATTATTATTTCTCTTTGTTTAACACTAATAATTTACATTCATCACCTTATCATTATAATTTTAGTCTACATTTCCTTGTCTCAAATTTCATCGTTATTTATAATTGTGCATGCTTGACGCGTGACGAAGCCCAAGCTTAATACCTGTCGTCTTTTAGGGTAAATGAAGCTACTTTCCCTGCCAAGTGCTAACACCTCTTTTGCTTCTTCAACAATAAATCTTATCAACAAAACACTTAATCCAAATCCAAATTCTCATTATCTTATAAAACACAAAACATTATAAAAAAAAAACACATTCCCAATAAAATCTTATTCTCTTTGCCTCTGCACCTGCTCTTCTCTGCTCTGAAAACAATGGTTTTGTTCAAGAAAACTCTCCTTTTCTTCCTCATTCACCTTCTCTTCCTCTCCTCTGTTTTCTGCAACGGTATAATCTCTCTCTCTCCATATATATCTCAATCTCCATTAGTGTATATATGTTTATATCTATGCGTATTCATTTACATAAGTCTTTTTTTGTTTGCAGAGGCAGAGGATAATCTTCTTCAAGGCTTAAACAGCTACAGAACTGCTCAAAAACTATCTGCTTTTACCAAGAACGACAAGGCTGATTGTGTAGCTGATGAGATAGCTGAAAAGTTAGAAGACGAACCATGCACTAACAACACAGGACTAACCACAGTAGCTCCTGGTTCAGTACCGCCACGGTTATCTAACTACCAAGACATACTTTCTGAATGCAAAGTTGACCCAAACAAGACTAGAGATGGACTGATCTTACCTGTTTGTATCCCTAAGCGTGTCCCAACCTTGACTCTAACTAATTACACTCACACTGCTTATGCTCAGTACTTGAATGATTCGAGGTATGTTGGAGCTGGTGTTGGCTCGGAGAAGGAGTGGATGGTGGTGGTTTTGACTACAGGAACTCCAGCTGGGAGCTTTGCTAGCGGCGATGCAGCCGCTGTGAGAGTAGTGGCTGGATTAGGACTTATTGGGTTGTTGTTTAGCAGCATTGTGCTCTTGTGAGCTTTAATGGCGGATCATGTGTGTTATGTAAAAACTCCTTGTATCTTTATGCTGTGAAGAAAAAAGTTCTTTTTTCATATAAAATGCAACTAATCATAAGCAAAATCATCAATCTTTTCTAATGGCAATAACCTTAGTTTACAACAAAAAAAGATTAGTCAGAGAACACTTAGCTTTTCTAAATTAAGGTTAATCTTCATACATCTTCTTAACTACTCCCTCAAGAACACCATCAGACCCAAAATTCCCATTGAAATCATCACTGTTTACAGGACCTGGAAGCTGGAAAGAGATAGTGAAGTGACCTGGAGGGCACAGGTTCTGTGTTAGCATTTTGAAGACTTGATTGTGTTTGCAAACAGTCTGCTCGCCTGTTGTTGTTGCTCCTTTTATCATAATCTTCCCATCTGGTTCAATTTCGCAGCTGAAATCCTCTGGTAAAGTTTCAAAATCTCAGATTCAGCAGAAAACAAACAAGATCTGAAGATATAAACAGGGTTAGAAAGAACTGTTTAGAAACTTACTTTCTTCTCTTGAAACACCAGGAAGTGAAACACGGAAATAGTAAGAGTCATCTGATTCAGCAATATCCACTAAACCAATTGCAGGACCAATCTTTCCTAAGGCTGCACTTCCTGTGAGAGCAACTCCAGTTTTTGTTCGAGTAACAAGATCATTTAACTCTTGAGGTGATTCAGAAGGTAGAAATATCATAGCTGGTCCTGCTCTCTCTGTATTCTCATTTGTCTTGCACGATGTCATGGATGTATGACCACTTAATGGACCAATGTAAGGCATACTGTTCAATGGAGCCACTGAAAGAACTTCGTTCCTCATGTTTTCAGGAAAATTGTTTCCATTGTGACCACTTGAAGACCTGAAACTATAGTGAATCTTATAAAACAACAGGTTGTTTCTTGAACAGAGGTTGAATCTTTAAGCATTAAAAGCCATTAAGTAGTGATCCAAGTATCTCTATTTCCTATGTATTCCAAAAACAGAAAATAAACTAAACAGCTCCGAAAACACCAATTTCATCGAGGTTTTAAAGATTTAGAGAAAAAACAACACAAGAAACAAGAAAGTAAAGGTCTTCTCGATATCACGAAGGAATCTTAAGAGTAATTGAAAAAAGATGAGAAGAAAACAACAAATTTCTATCAGAGCATCAATGTTCAAAAACCCTAAAATAGATTTATACCCTTCCCTTGAATAAACGACGACAATATATGCAGAAAAGATAGATACAAGACGGTATGATCAAAAGAGCGTAAAATAACATGGCTTTCATGTTTCTACCTCATCGGAGACGCCGTCTAGGAGTCGCCGGCCGGGCAGCTGAAAGTACCGTGAAGCTATTTTTGGGTTTGATTTCCTTTTATTGAATTAATCCTATAAAGAGAGGGGCTAATCTGGTACTTCTATACCTTGTGGTAATTACCACGTGGCCCAATCAGCTTTAAAAGATTGGTCAACATCTCAACTGAAAGAGAAAAATTCCCATTTTGCCCTTTCTCTTGTAAACTTTGAAGCTTTCCAGTCGCTATTCTGTTCCTCTTCTGGTTAATTTCCCACTCTTCCTTACTAACTTGATGGAATAATTCACTGAGTAGAACCCTAAATTGTTCTTCCGGTTAGTTTTCTTGATCCCATTTTCATATACATTTTAATTTTCATCACAGATCGTGTTTCCTTCTTGTTTCAATTTCTTTCTATTCCTGTAAAACCGCAAGAAAAAGAAACGTTTAATTCGTGACTCTCCTGCTCAATTTGATACAAATCAAGCCAATGCTCCAGTTTTAACCTAAAATTGGACTCAATGTAGCTATTTTGCACATCATAGGCTCAATTGATGTTGAGAATTTCCATATTTATAGAATCTTCACTGTTTTGGGCTTAGAGTATGATGATGATGAACCCTATCTAAATTTTTGTAATCTCTTGCTCTGCATGCTCATGAATTTTCCTTTTCTTCGATCATACAGAAAAAGAAATTCAAATGTCTGATTTTGTGGTTTAGGTATGAATGGTATGCGGCAAATCGTTTCAGCTTTGCAAGCTGAGAGCTCTAAACAAAGGAATCATGTGTTGATATCTGTAGACATTGAAGACGACAAGTTATTTATCTTACATTTCATCATTGGAACTTATTTTGGACCTGATTTTAGAAACAAGTGTTTGAAATCAGCTTTCCAGATACAAGCAGCAAATCTTCTTCCACTTATTACTTCAAATGAACTCACTGGTTCACTCATGAAACGAGCTGAGCTTGAACATGTGTATAATCACATTCTCACCAATGCAGATCCATCTCTCAAGGTAAAACCACGAATCTTACGTGATTACTTCAATCTACATCGCAACAGCTACTCCAGTGCCGATTTCCCTCTTTTACAAGACTTGTTTTCGTCACAACTTTACCCTCAAAGCCGTTTGGGACATCGGCATAAACTTATCAAGAACATTGTGTTCAACAATGAACCAGACGTTTCTTGTATGAGAGAAGATTGTCTTGAACGGTTTAAGCGACTTACCGGCTTGCAGAGCTTTACTTTGAATCTGAATATTGAGGTTACTATACTTGGTGATCCTCTTAACAGCTTAGTTCTAGTAAATCCTGAGATTGATGAAAGACCTAAGAGTTTAGAATCGTTAGAAGAAGATGCAACTTGTTTGGCAGTGACTCTTACAGGTGTTGATGCCGGTAATTCCTGTACTTATGAAGGTGTTAGTCAAAGTTCAGGAGCTCCAATTTCTTGCGTTAATGGTGAAAATTCAGGGTTTGCTGTAACTGGGGTGATAGCTGAAGCTCAAGCTGGACCTGTAGTGGGACTAATGGACATTGGTGAATGTTCTGATGCTTATCTCTTCCGTGTATCACTTCCTGGAGTCAAAAGAGATGAAAGTAAGTCATTTCTACGTTCTTGTTATCTTTAACTAGATCTTGATGCAATGTTTGGATATTGTAGGAGATTTTAGCTGCGAGGTAGAAGATAATGGGAAGGTACTTGTAAGAGGAGTTACTACAACAGGTGAGAAACGTGTTCGTCGTTATGCTCAGGTTTTTGAGATGCAGACGCAGAATCTGTGTCCTTCTGGAAAGTTTTCTGTGTCGTTTCGGTTACCGGGACCTGTGTATCCACACCAGTTTGCTGGAAGCTTTGGAACTGATGGGATTCTTGAAGGTATTGTAATGAAAAAGTTGCAGAAACAAACTGTGTAGTCTTTAGTAGTCTGTAGTAGTTGAAGGTACAGAGGTTTAGTTATCGGCAATCCTTGTTTGTGGTCATTAACAACTTCCGGTTCTGGTTAATAACCGGTTGGTTTTCAATGTCTCCGCCGGTTTGGAATCAATCAATTTCTGTGTTGCTAACAAAACCTTAAATTACTGATAATCTATTTTAATTGATCACAAATAAAACAATGATGAAACTATTTTATCCTAAAAATGAACATGTATATATTTGGGCCTTGTTATTTGATTTTAGTATGATATACATCTTTTTTTTTTTTTAATTCCGTTTGATAATTTTTAGTTTTCAATTTTTATTTACCATATTCTAAAACCATTTACAGCATAATCTACCAAGACATTCAACAATAATTAGAATTAATTTACTTATATAAAAAAATTAAAAAGTTGATATAATTATATTTTATACGGTACAAAACTGAAATTTGTTACTGTAGTCTATAATGATTTTCTAAACATTACTATGATATTTTTTCGTTTATTTTTTCATTTATGACTAATTAAAATAAAATTTGGTGGACCGACTTCTCAAACCAGCTCATATTGAAATTGATATGTGAAATGAAAAACAAGTGGAGTAGGGCATGGACTTAGAAAATTTCATAGGACATGAGATTAGTTGGTGTATCCTGGCTACTATCTATTAATTATCAAATTTTAACAACCTATCAAATAACGTCATTTTTTTATAAGATATAATGTAGTATAAAAATCGATTATATCTAGAAACAAAACTGCAGTGTTAAAACATTTTGATTTGTTATATGAAATTTAGTCCATTAAACCATTGTTTTTATTTGATTTTATATAATTTTATTAGAATATGTATATATATATATGATAAATCGTATAAAATACAAAGACACATGTGTTCGACAACATAAGACGTTGACTTGTGAGTATGGTGATCATGTGATCTTGAGCTTCAATTATTATAGAATGCTAATGTTAGGCTTCAATTTCCATATTTATACCAATTCAAATAAAAAATGACAGCGAAATGTCAGTTGATTTAAAAAAAATAGCAATACAAATTTGGTTGATTTAGCATCGGCGATTTAATGATAATTATTAGAGTTTAAAACTATTTTTTGGATAATATTTTAAGAAAATCTCATTAAATTTCATCCAATGGTAATTGAATTCTTGTTAAAAATATACACTACTTTATGAAATTTAAAATATAAAAAATTAAGAACTCATGTATAATACACAGTAAATGCTTGTGGTGAAATGTAGCATTGTAATTTAATGTAGATGAAAAAAAAGTTAATAAGTTGTCTAGTTAACAAATAAAATCATAAAATGAGTTCTACTTTCCACTTAACCAAAAATTAAAATTTATATTTTTAAAAATGTGAATGGACAGAAACATATAGAAAAAAATCGTATTAAAATATCATATTAAAAATGTAAATAGACCAACGTTAAAATATGCATAAAAATATAAAAAAAACATATAAAACGTCAATTTTTTATAGTAACTATAACTTTAAAATAGCCATACATAACATACAAAATGCATAACTATTTCCAATTATAACAATAAGAACGAAATAACCCACATAAAAGAAACCTTTTTTCTTGTAAAATAATAATAAAAAATATGTTAAAATGTAATAAACAAATAAATGCAATTATATTTTACAACTACTTAACAAGAGTAGTTGTAAAATTTTGTTGTGAGAATTTATAAAAAAAAAAGGTGGAGAAAAAGAGTGTGTTGGTTGGGATGATGTGTATGGCCATAAATAAGACATATCTTTCTATATTTCCATCTCGTGATGAAAACTAAGTGTCGTGTCCTTGCTTTGGTCGTTTATCTTATCTTTTGTATTTTCTATTTTGTATTTTGTTTAGACAAGTCTTATTCATTACGCACTGCACTGCACATGAATCATGATTAATTGCAAATATTTCACCTCCGGTTTATTCTTGGTTAATTATATAACTTTTTTCATGTAAATATTATCTTCTGATAGTTACTAGACTAATGCATAAAGATGGGCATGTGAATGTGATAAACAAAAATGTTAATGTATACTCGTGATAATTAAATTAATGGTACAGCACCCATTCCATTTGCTCTCTTCTTTCTTTTGCCTTTGTGTACTTTTTATTTAATTTTATATAACAAACTAAATTATATTCTCTCCATTTTTTTTGAAATTTTAGTTGATTTAACCATTTGTTTTTCAAATTATAAAAATTGTGGAAATTTGATACATAAAAATTTATATTTTGACAAAATATCCCTATTTTTTTTATTATTCTAATCCTTAATTATTTAAAAAGTAAATTTTTTTTTTGTCATTTTTGTTATTTTATTAATACACTAGTATGAAACCCTTATTACGTAGTGGAATATGAAAAAGTAAATATATATTGCAATATTAATATTGGGGAATTTGCAAAATTACATTTTTCATGAGAGATTTGTAAAAAAACCCAAATTCATTAGTACATACAAAAATAACCTTGTTTATAGAATTTGTGTATTTTTGTAAATACCAAAAATATAAGGGATATATATATATATATATATTCTTTCATTCTTTGTGAAGCTACACACACTCTCTCCATTAATTTACGAAATGAAGAGCTCTCTAGAAAAGAGGAATAACGAAACTCACAGCAACCACCATCATCATCCACCATCATCATCATCATCACCATCATCATCTAATCATGGTCTAATGTCAATGAATGTCATGATCATTGTTATAATTTCCATCATCTTCATCTTCATAATCCTCGCTATTCTTCTAATAATTCTTCTACTTCATCGCCTCAAATCCGTTAGAGACAAAGCAAAAAACTCAGATTGCAAAGAAAGCTGCAGCATTATCAACACTAGTGGAACTTCCACAACCTATAGCTACACTTCTAGCCCTGGTAAACACCATTCACATTTTACAAGTTAACATATACAAAATCAATCTTAAACTAAATAAATATTAAATATATTATATACTTTAAAATCCATTCAATATCGTTAAAATTTCTTACTGGATAAAAAAATTTCATAAACATTACAAATTCAACTATTTTCATAATAATTTTTTTAGAAAAACTATATTTTCAGTTAATAATTTGAAAAATATTCAAACAAAATTCTAACACATTTTTCAGCAAACTAGTTTTAATTTATAGATAACTAATTCGTTGAAAAATAATCGAAAATAATCATTTTTACCACTTCCGATCAAAAATGAGAAAATACTAAAAAAATCATTTAATATACAAATTTAACGTTGTGAACACTAATTCATGACTTTTATACAGCTTACGATTTTATTTCACTTCATCATATAAATTGATAAATAAATTAATTTTTAATTTAACATTTGACAATAGTAAAAAAAAATTAATCATTTCCCCATTATAAATTAATATCTCTAATTTTATATTTAAACTTTTGTTTTTTAAAGATAACATCAAAAAAGATTGTCTATACACAAATCACGCAATGTCGTTCAGACAATTACAACAACAACAACCACAACAACAATCACGACGGATAAAAAGAAACAGTAAAAGCAGAGTAGATGGAGTAGAAGTGTATACATACAAAGAGTTAGAAATTGCAACGAACAATTTCAGTGAAGAGAAGAAGATAGGAAGTGGAGGATATGGAGATGTTTACAAAGGAGTTTTGAGTGATGGAAGTGTTGCAGCCATTAAAAGACTTCATGATTCTACTAAACAAAAGCACGAGGAGCGTTCCTTCAGGCTTGAGGTTAGTTGTTCACTTGTTCCCCACTTCATTTATTATTATTTTCTCTTTTTGTGTGCTTATTTATTATTGCTTTTCACCATATCTATCTATTTTTATATTTTTTAACCTACTAGATTATTTATATTGTTGCGGTTGATCCGTTTCAAAACGATGAAATTTTTTATTTTTGTACCTTATTAACTCCTGAATCACCACATTAGGCATATATAAAGCTCCATTATTAATTACAGAAGGGAAATGTTTAAAATGTATATTTTTTTAAATCTATATATTAACATTTGATTTGTTGTGCATTTTAATTTAATCATGATAAAAAAAAATATAGTAATTTTTTTGAATGTGCTATACTGCAAACGTTATTTAATTGTGATGTTTTTGACATCTATCTTTTTGGACATTTATTATTTTTGACATTATTCATTTTTCACAATATAATTACAATTCAATTATATTCTTACAAAATAAGAACTTATTTTATAATTATAATGATTATTAAAATTTGTAGTAAAAAGAACATAGTAATTTATCAATTTTTTTTAGTAATTTATCAAATGAAAAAATAAATAATTATTTGAAACTATTTTCCTAAAATATAATCACACTATATTTTAAATTACCGGTGAAGATGTTACACAAAAATAGTCATTTTTAATGTTTATAGATTCTTTATAGAATAACATTTTTGTCTTAAAAATCCATAGAAAAAAAGGACCAAATACACTTTTTTTTATGTTACAATAATAAGAGAAAATTAGATTTATTTATTTATTTATTAATAATTACAAGTCAAAAAGAAAAATCATGAATTTTCTTTCGGAATTATTTTTCTTTCTCAACAACAATACATCCATCCCCACATGTTTTGTTGTAACAAAATTAAGGTTATAATAATAAATATAAATAATCAAAATAGACTGTTTTTTGCTATGCAGGTGGATCTTCTTAGTAGATTACAGTGTCCATATTTGGTGGAATTACTTGGATATTGTGCAGATCAAAACCATAGGATTTTAATATTTGAATATATGCCCAACGGTACACTAGAAAATCATTTACATAAGAAATCAAACGATGAATCTCAGCCGTTAGATTGGGGAACGAGGATTAGGATCGCTCTAGATTGCGCCCGAGCCTTGGAGTTTCTTCATGAGTATACGGTCCCAGCTGTGATCCACCGTGACTTCAAGTGCACTAATATATTATTGGATCAGAATTACAGAGCAAAAGTTTGTGATTTTGGATTGGCTAAGACAGGATCTGATAAAGTTAACGGTCAGATTTCAACTAGAGTTCTTGGGACCACTGGATATCTTGCTCCAGAGTAAGTAACTCCCTTCAGTCATATTTTTTCCTACAAAAAAAAATAGTAATCATGATGTTTTAAATTCTGAGTTATTTTTATATGGTAAAAAAATAAAAACTGAAATACTTAGATTTAGATTATATTTTTGGATTTAATTTTGGAATTAAAGTTAAATTTCAATTTAAAAAATCTGATTATCATGAACCAATATTGAAAAAACCCCATAATAAAAATTTAAAAAAATTATTTTGATAGTTCATAGTTTTTTTCACCAAATAAAAATAGTTCATGTTTTAAAATACAACAATCTTTAAAGTAGAAGAAAATATATAGTTATAACATTAAATTCGTCAAATTTCTACGACATAGTGAATTCATCCCACATAATTTTTTTTTTTTTTTACCAATCTTGATTCTATCGACTTCGCGGCTAATTCATTGACTTTGCCACTAATTTTTCAACATTGTTTAATTTCATAGATATTAATTCCATATTGTTAAACAGCGTGGACATTAATTCAACATATTAAAAAAAATAAAGTTTTAGTTGATTACACTTTATAAATTGAAAAAAAAAACTAAATTTTCGTAATAAATAAAATATTAATTTAACACTTAACTCCAGTGTTTTTTCCTCACACTTAACTCTAGTTAAAGATTGCGTTAAACGGTTAAAGAAAACTCTAGTTAAAGATTTTTTTTAGACATTTTCCCTTAAAAATCATATATTATATAACCAATTAACCATATAAGATTTGATGGGGGTGGGGAACAGGTACGCTTCTACAGGAATGGTAACGACAAAATCAGATGTTTACAGTTACGGAATAGTCTTATTACAACTCTTAACCGGTCGGACACCAATCGATTCAAGTCGTCCTCCAGGACAAGATATCCTCGTCTCTTGGGTAACTTAACCACACCATCTTTAATTAAACATCAACATAAACTGTCTAGTGGGCTTTGTTTTAATAAGTGTCTAAAACACATTAATTTTTCAGGCCCTTCCACGACTAACAAACAGAGACAAAGTTAGTGAAATGGTGGATCCAAGTCTTGAAGGACAATACTCACAAAAAGATTTGATCCAAGTAGCAGCCATTGCTGCAGTTTGTGTGCAAGCAGAAGCAGATTACAGACCATTGATGACAGATGTTGTTCAGTCTCTTATTCCTTTGGTTAAATCTTTTAACCAAAACTCTGCTTCTTCTAGGATTCATAGCCGTAGACAAAGCTTAGACAGTTAATATGTTAAACTGTTTTATTTTTTATTTTTCAGCTTTATATATATGAATTTATTGTGTATATGGATAAATGAATATCCCTTTAATAATTTTATATTTTTCTACCGTTTCTTGAAGACTTCTGCGTTTGGTATATGTAAGCTATGCATAATTGATCCTACGAATTGCTTACAAACAAAAACCAGTAGTGAATATGAGAATATCTGATGATTGGTCATTATTTGGTATAAATAATAAAATGATTAAGAATATTGCATATTTTTATCGAATATTTTTTTTTGTTTCAACGATTTTTATCTAATTAACATTAAGAATTTTAATTTAGTTGTGATAATAGTAAAATATGGTAAAATCAGTTTTTTCAAATGATGACTATAATAGGAAGAATAATGAGTGTATGAGTTATTCCAATCATTGTCAATTAGTTTTGAGTTGAAATATCGTGTTTTTTACGTATAAAAAGTTTTGTCGATAATATTTCTAAAATATAGTATAATGATCTCGCTAATAACATGTCTCGTGACATATAATCTTAAATCAATCAATTTTTTAAAAATTCAAAAATTGATTATCAAATTTTACTATCACTGCAATGAAATTAAAATTTTTGATAAACAAAAGATTATTAATTATTTCATCAATTTAAAGACCTAGATGATTTAATTTTTTTTAATTATAGTACATAGTGTAGCAACCTGAATAGAGAAAGAGAATACATCTCCCTTGGAGCAAACTCCCAAAGTATGCTTTTCACGTGCAACTATCTGTAGTTTCCCTTCATAAAAGTCCGATCTCTTTCACTATAATTATTACTCATTCTACACTCATTATTCTTCCTCATCATTACCATTTTAATTTACCACACTTTTCTTATATATTCCTTTGTCCTATCTTTTTTACACATTATTCAAAAAAAAAAAAAACATTACCTTTTAAAACTAATTAGACCAAACTGAAGAATCTATGGCTCTTGAGGAAGTGATATTTCAACAAGACAATATTTACAATGAAGATGAATCATTAGTACCCTTTTATGATCTCCAATCCTATCTCACTTTTCTTGATAATCAAACACAAAATTATGACTCTACTTTTCTCCAAGATGGTTATTTTTGGAGTTCTACTAGTACTACTACATTGCCTCATCAATGTTCTCCTGAAATTGAGAAGATTACCCCCGTTGATTACTCTACTTGTAGCCAGAATCGAAATAGTGATGTAAATGGTGTTGGGAGTATTGATGAGGTGAAACGACGTCGTCGTAGATCAAGATTGAAGAAAAACAAAGAGGAAATTCATAACCAACGTATGACTCACATTGCTGTTGAACGTAACCGGAGAAAACAAATGAATGATTACATTTCTTCGCTCCGCTCTCTCATGCCGGACTCTTATGTTCAAAAGGTATATGTATATATCACTCTCCTAACCTTCTTACTTAATTATTTGTTACAAAACAAAAAATATTGGTTATCTTCAATGGTGTTTAATGTTTCAATATTTTTTTTTTTTTTTGTTCAAAATTAAAAGTAAATAGTAATTTTCTATTTTTGAAAAATTACTATTCAATTTCTGAGAACTTCATTTATGTTCTTCAAATTTAAAGAATAGATCTTTGAAGAAAAAAATAAGAAATTACCATTGAATATGATAGTTTTTATTTTTATCTTTCTATTTTAAAAAGTTTCATTTATTAAAGATGATCTTAAAAATGTATCTAGTGATCCAAGCGAAATAGTTTTACTAACTACAGAAATATTAAGAATAACATGGGACAAAAGTTTCAATCATGTTTGAAAATGAATAACTTGTGTTTAACTATAGTTTCAGGAGTATTAATTATCAAAAAGTCGTCTCAAATAAATTACTATAGTTTCAGGAGTATTAATTATCAAAAAGTCGTCTCAAATAAAAAAAAAAGTATACATTTCTAATATTAGAAGAATTAATATATAATCAATTCAGTTTCTCATAAAATCAATTTTTTTAAAAAAATTTGCTAGTAAATAAGATATAAATAAAAATTAATATATGTTCATATAATTTTTTTCAATTCAATTTTTAGTTGAACCTAATTTTATGTGTTTTATTTTTGGTTGGTATGGTTATAGAGTGACCAAGCATCAATAGTAGGAGGTGCAGTAAACTTCATCAAAGAACTCGAACATCGTCTTCACCTTCTAAACCTCAAAGACAAAGACTTATCAGAAGTCTTTAAGTTTCCTCAGTTCTCAATGGATTCTTCTTCTGCTGGGTGCAGTTCATTAGCTGATATCGAAGTAAGCCTTGTGGAAAGCCACGCAAGTCTTAAGATCAGATCCAAAAGAAAACCAAAGCTACTTATTAATTTAATAACCGGTTTACAGAACTTAGGGTTTATCATTCTTCACCTTAATGTCTCTACAGTTACGGACTTTATCCTCTACTCTTTCTCCACTAAGGTACATTTTCTTCTTAATTTACTCTTAACGTTACTAAATAGAAATATTCCAAAAACAGCCGTAACCAACTAAGAGCATATTCATTAGGACATAGTCAAAGGAACCTAACTTTTTTCTTTTTTTTTTAATATATATGACACTTTAGAAATTGAATCTTAAATAAGATTTAATTTCACCAAAATAGATCTTAATTTGGATTTTTAGACACCTTCAAGATCAACATGTCCTAATTATAATTAGAAGCGGTGTTTATTTGCATGTCTTAATTAGTTAATCATTAATTTAATACTAGTACTAGCCTAATTAGGTTTAACCTAATTATTGCTTACCCTAGTAGCCTATAACTTATTATTGCTTTTATGATTTTTCTTTTAAAAACAATATTCTAAAATATTTGGAAAATGATTAAAGAAAATCTTGGGAACATGCCTTTGACATTTTAAATTTGAAAAATTAAATTTTTCTAGAATATTTTTGGTATTTAAACTTTCTATTAGTGAAATGTAACAGAGACGTTACCAAATTTTTTTGTAGTGAATAATATTTTTTCCCCATTATTTTTTTTAGATTCAAAAGGCATAATATTATTTTAGAATACCGAAAAATTTCTGAAAGATTTGTTCTATCATGTTAATTTATTCTAGATTGCATGGGATTCTAGTTTTTTTTTATTTTTTATCATTCTCTAATTTTCTAACATACTAATAGTTTCACATGTTGGCTAGCTTGTATAACATTTTACTAAAACTGTTAATCATCTCACTAGCTATTCTGCTATCACCTTCCTTAATTGAATATATTACATTTATTATCGTGATTAAATTAAAGAATTATCTGATGTATTTATCATGGAAATGGGACCTAACTAAAATAATGTAAATCAATGTTTGGTGAATGCGACAATTAGCTAGGGAAATAAATTATTATATTTATATAAACATGTGTAAGGTGTAGTCAAAATTATCTACTATTTATAGACCTTGACAGATGTAACTAATTATTATTTAATTTAAGCTAAATGTTTAATTATATAAGAAAATAAATATGCAGATGGAAGATACTTGTAAGCTGACCTCAGTGGCTGAGATTGCTACCGCAGTGTATGAAATGCTCCAATGTCATCAAGAAGATGGTCAACAGTAAACCAAACCTAAACCGGTTTGCGTTTCCGGTTAAGGATTTCAAAGTCTGAGTTTAATTAATTGTATTGAAATGTTCATCAAAATTTATGGTTTTATGTCTTTTTTTTTCTGTTACTTTGTAATAATGTGTAGATGTCTTTGTCCACAGCAATTTTCATATTTCCTATGTTTCCATATCAACGATAAACAGTAAAAAGCAGAGCGAATCTTTGTTATCTTATAATCAGCTTATAATATCAAGACAAAAGTTTTATCAAAAAGAAATAAAATAATAATACCAAAGAATTATAAGTGACTATTTAACAAAAAATATATATATANAAATAGAAAACCATTAAACAAGAGAAACTAATTAGACGATATTTATTTTGATATATATTATTTTTGTGTTGATATTTTTTTTTATTCATGCTTTATATTTTGATGGATCTTTGAATTCTAAGCAATATATATTTATTTATCTTGATATGCGTATATGATGATAGGAAAAAAATAAATTAAACCGTACCGAATTCACGAAATTTTATTTTAAACCATACAGTAATAACTAATGATGGTGAAAAAAAAAACTAAGGATGGCATTACATCACTTAAAATTAACTAAGAACAAACTTTAACCGAATTTAATAGGGTCCACGTCGATTTTCCCGAATCTTTTTAAAAAATAACATTTTAACTATGATATTTGTGATAATTAAATTACTTACCTAAAAATAAATTAAAACTAAAATGAATTAGTATAGTAAAAACTAATTTATTTTTATCACCGCAATTACCATAAAAACTAAAAAAAGTTACTATTTTTTAAGCCCTATAATTTTCTAATTTACTTGAATCACTCGATATTACATTTTGATTTAAACTGAATTTTCACCGACTCGAATAAAATTTAATATCTCATTTTAATTTAAATTTTTCATACCAAACTGACCCCCCTAAATATGCCTACAAGGCTACAAGCTAGCAGACTAGAAAAATGAAATGGTAGCAGCTGGAGATGGATTATAAGTCATTAAGGTGGGTTGTGTTTAGATTAGGATTATTATTATTAGTCAAAAATTAAAGTAATTATAAATTGGTTAATGAAGGTACAATTAAAAAAAAAAAAAGAACAAAAGTCTAGACCCATCTTATCTGTCTCACCAATAATTCTTTTACAAAACCAGGAATTTTTATGTCTTTTTTCAATGGGCCATTTACTCCGCCGAAACCACCTTTCTATTTTTTTCATTCTTTTTTCTTTTCTATTTTTATTTATTGTTTTGATTATTTAAGAGATTCATTCAATTCAATACATATTTTAATATTTATAAACAATTTCTAAAAAATACAAACAAAACTTGCTTTATCTCGAAAGTTTCAAGTTGATTTGCACTTTAAAATGTAAAATTTCTGACAATGACGTTTCCCATTATCATTATTGTGGAAACTAGTCATTTGGTGTATTTCACAGAAAAAATTAAATTTTAAAAAATGTATTTGAAATTAAATGGATAATATAACTGTACAAAAAACTATAAATTTTCATGATTTTACCAATTAAATTTTGATTTTAAAAAACATCAAAGACTTACTATTATTTCAAAATATAACTCACATTTTAAAAATGATTCTTAGACGATAAAAACATTAAAAAAAAAGAAAATTTCAAAAGACATTGAATGCGACGAAATACAACAACGTGACATAACATATGATTAATAATTCGTCCCACGCAGCATTTGTGGTTCGAGTCATTTGTGCCTAGCTTAATTATGGTATTTTCTACTAAGTATATAAGCCTTGCAAGCGAGACTCAAAGCCACCTATGCCTTGCAAGCAAGACTCTAAGCAACATACAAGCTCTTTTCTTATATATCTAAAATTGATTTTCATCAAATAAAAACCCTAAATCTCAAACCCAATTTTAACAAAGAAATTAGATATATAGCTCACCGGTTTAATTATTAACTAAGATGAGAATCTTATTCTACTATATTGTGTTGTTTGTTACCGCCATTCTTGTAAAGAATTCAAATTCCGTGGATTTTGAATATCCGTCTGCTTTTAATTTTGGAGATTCGAATTCCGACACTGGAGATCTTGTTGCTGGTCTGGGGATTCGTCTTGACCTTCCTAACGGTCAAAATTACTTCAAAACTTCGTCTCAGAGATTTTGCGATGGACGTCTTATTCTCGATTTCATAAGTAAGCATTTTCAAGTTTAATTCTTACAATAATTATTTCAATTTTTTAAAATTTTACTTTGAGAGATATATAAGAGCATCGCCGCCAAGTAGTAGAATTTGGACCAGATATCTTTAAGTAACAATTTAAAGTAGTAAAACTAAATTAATAAAAAAATTCAAAATATCAAGTTCAATTCTTCTAACATATGATTTTGCATTTAAAAACAATATATTATTATAAGTTAAACAACCGGAAATTTTGTTAGTTTGGGATATTTTTACATACAAACTATCAAAAACACTTTAAAAGTAATCATCATCTACATTTTGATTATATATATGATTAGCTTGATTAATATTGAAAACTAGACAAGTTTATTGGTAACTGATTGTCCTCTTTGTATTTTTTTTTTGGTATTTATATTAAAATAAAAAATATAACGGATTTTAAGTATATAAAAAAAAAAATCAATGATTAACCCCTGTTTAACAAATGATACGCACCAAACTTAATTTTGAGTAACGAAATTCCAATTTGTTTGGGTTGGTACCAATTACCAAACTTATCATACTAAATAAATATTACATTTCCCCTCCATTTTTATATATATCTTCCTATCAAAGCAATCTCAAATCAACCCCACCAACCTGAATCCTTTTTATTTTTATAAAAACATAATTATAAACAATATTAGCCCCTATAAATACAGAAATTAGCATTTTTAAATATCAAAACCTAAATACTTTATAACCTTTGGTCATATATTATAAAACACTAATACATATTTATTCATTTGTGTTAACTACTCTATAATATATAAAAAATTAATTATTATAATAAAGACTTTATATGTAAACTTCTCTCACTGTTTAATTTCAAACCTTATTATGGCTCTCATTTTAAGCAACCTCTCTGTTCTTCTCTTCATCTTCTTCACTTTCTTCTTCTTGCCCTCTTCTCTCTCAATAACCCTAAAATATCCTGCAATTATCAACTTTGGAGACTCGAACTCGGACACAGGAAATCTCATCTCATCTGCTATTGAAACTCTTGTTCCTCCTCATGGCCAAACTTACTTCAACACACCATCAGGAAGATACTGCGATGGCCGTCTTATTCTTGATTTTCTATGTATACACAAATCTTAGATAAATTGATTTGGTGGATTTCACTTCATGATATTGATTAAGTGTTTTTTTGTTTTTGTGTAATGTGCAGTGGATGAAATGGACTTACCATTTCTAAATCCTTATTTAGACTCATTAGGTTTACCAAATTTCAAAAAAGGATGTAACTTTGCAGCAGCTGGATCCACCATTCTTCCTGCAAATCCAACCTCTGTTTCTCCTTTCTCCTTTGATCTCCAAATCTCTCAATTCATTAGGTTTAAATCCAGATCCCTTGAATTGTTGGGTAAACCAGGTTAGTGTATTCAACAATATACTTTTATATGATGTGTAAATGAAGCAAAGATGGATTAATTTGTTCAATTTTGATTGTGTAGGAAGGAGATATGATAAGTACTTACCACCACTTGATTATTATACAAAAGGATTATACATGATTGATATAGGCCAAAATGATATAGCTGGTGCCTTCTATTCCAAGTCTCTTGACCAAGTTCTTGCTTCTATTCCTTCAACTCTTGAAGTTTTTGAAGCTGGACTTAAGGTAAAGTAAGACTAAATTCAAGATTCAACAAAGCCCTTATATAGTTTTGTTACTAAAATCTGAACAATTTTGCAGAGATTGTATGTAGAAGGAGGTAGAAACTTCTGGATACACAACACAGGACCTTTAGGATGTTTACCTCAAAACGTTGCTAAATTTGGAACAGATTCAACAAAACTTGATGAGTTTGGTTGTGTTAGTGCACATAACCAAGCAGCTAAACTCTTTAATCTCCAACTCCATGCCTTAACCACCAAATTCCAAGCTCAATTTCCAGATTCAAGTGTCACTTACATCGATATCTTCACCATCAAATCCAATCTCATTGCTAACTACTCCAAATTCGGTAAGAAATTCCCCTAATTTCAAAACCACCAATTGCTCTTAAGTCTTAAAAATGTGAAATTTAACGATTTCAGGCTTTGAACAACCAATAATGGCGTGCTGTGGAATCGGAGGATCGCCATTAAACTACGACAGTCGAATCTCATGTGGTCAAACCAAAGTCTTGGATGGTACATCAGTAACAGCAAAAGCTTGTAATGATAGTTCAGAGTACATAAACTGGGACGGAATTCACTATACCGAAGCAGCAAACCAATTCGTTTCATCTCAAATCTTAACCGGAAAATACTCAGATCCGCCATTTTCAGATCAAATGCCGTTTCTTCTAAGCTTAAAATTTTAAAATACTGCAACTAAAATTGTTTAATTCTTTCCTGAATTTGTCTTTATTTACTTATAAAACGTTCAAAAATAGTATAAGTATACTACTTCCTGGATACATAAGCATAGTATTGCGCCATGGGAACAATGAAGGAAATAGCAAGCAAACCTCCAACAACAAGACTAAATTGACCTCTTTTCTCCTCTGTTTCTTCTTTTGTTTTGAAATTTGATTCTCTTTTGCTATCTTTCAATGCTGGACCTCCGGGATCTGGAAGACCATCAATGGCGGCGACTAACCGTTTCGCGCTACTGTAAATCGCTTCGTTGTATTTTTCATCCGTTGATAATACTGCAATATAACCATCGATTTAGAGACT
>KE153303.1:42805-53410 GCA_000411095.1 Aethionema arabicum
CCAAGAATCTCCCAACATCAGCCCAAACTGCAACCTTATTATATACAAATCACATTTTATATTTTGTTACAAAAATAAACATTTATTTTAGTAAATATGGTCAAATAAGCAATTAAAAAGAAATTACCTTGGAAAGAGAGATTGCTAACCAACCCAGAATGCAGAATATCTCAGAGAAACCCATTGTCTAATTTTACACACAAATTATTGTTACTGAGATCAATTATTTTATTGGTTCTAATACCAAAATCGTAATTGAAAAAACATACAAAAGAAAGAGAAACTTAACAGCACGTCTGCCTATCAAATCTGCGATTCGTCCACTCATTGCTGCACCGATCATTGCCCCGATCGTCAAAATCGAACCGAAAAACGAGTACTGCGTATATTTTAAGAATCAATAAGTCAAGTAATGTATTTGGTATGGTATAATCTCAGCAATAACGATGTTAAATTCGAATTTAAACCGGAAAATCCAATAAAACCCAAACCGAACCTTAATTAGTTCAATCGGTGAAAAAATTGAAACTAAAACTAAACTGAACTCTAATCTAAAGTCATACCAATAAAACCCAAATCACGCACAGTGATCAATTTTAATTTCCTCAAAACCAAAAAACCGGTTTACCTCTGCGACGGAGAGATTCAAGTCCTGGGTTAAACCGGACTGAGCAGGGGATGAGTATCCGATCTGTGAATCAATGGATGCATACACAATATAAATACACGCAAAAAGCAGATGACATGTACATATATATATGTATATGATAAACTTACAGCAGAGCCAAAAACGAAGGAACCAGAGACAGCTACAAAAGTAGAGAGGAAGAGAAGAGATGATGATGAGTTTTTATTTTGTTTATTAAGCAGAGAAATATCAACTCTTCTTTCATCCATTTCTTCTTCCATTTTCGCTTTTTTTTTCTTTCTGGTTTTCTATCTTTTTTGCTCTTGTAGATAAAACAAGAGTTGTTGGAGAGACTAAAATTGTTATGAAAATGCCAAAGGTTATTATTGTTTTTTTTATTAAATTTATTTACTTTTAAATGTTTGTTTAAAAGGGGTCTACATTACCTTTTTGTATTAATCTGGTTCATATTAAATGAATAACAAAGACTCGTTGTTGACGAAAAAGGCAATAACTTAAATATGGTCTCACTCCACTATCTCCACGTGTCGGCAAAACAAAAGATTCGTTTAATTTTCATCTCCTCTCTTCTATGGTCATCTCTTGTAGATTTAGTTTTGGGGATTTTTCTATCTTAATTAATCGTCTCGCCAGCTGCATCTAACTTCAAGGATAGTTCGGGTCTTGTTCACAGACACTTAGATTGCATCGATAATATGTAATTACCGTAATATGAATTCGTGCAAATAATAAAGTAAGTATGCAAGTCATGTTCCCTAACATGTGTTTAGGATAAATTTAGTTTGTGTGAATGTATTTTTTCGTAGTTTAGATCGAGTAATTTTTTTTTTTTTTTATAATTACCAATGTTTATAATTTAGAGTCAGTAAATTTTTTTTTTCACAAAATTGTACACTCAATTTTATAGTCTCTTTTTTAATGAGTTAATCCAGAAAAGATTGGATTTAGTGATAGTAGTATATGTAATACATGATATAGTCTTCTCTTGGAGAATCCTCATGTTCACGATCTCGGACCTCCTGCAAACAAAATGAAGAAAACGTTATTTTAGTCGTTAGTTTGCTATAATTATGAAGATATTAATTACCTAAATAAAATCATTGTGAATTCGAGATCTACTTATTTTGCCAGACAAAATCAAATTTTTTTGCTAAAACAAAATCATTTCAAATGATGGCTTCAATTTTTGTGCTTTTTCTTTAATTTCAGAAAAAAAACAAAATGAAATAGATGTGTTATGAAAGATAACAATTTTTCAAATTATTTTCGTAAAATGATTAGTAATTTTGTTTCTTACAAAATAGATTTTTAAAAAGGTATATATAAAGTATAACAAAAGATGATGGTTTTATATTTTCTTTTTATATTTGCTTAAAAAGCAATGAAAATATAAGTGAAAGAATAAAGTATTAGTATCATAGAATATGTAATAATTTTTGTTATTAAAATATAAATATCTTACCGGTTGGTCCTCTGTTTCTGTGCTTGGAGAGCCCCAAATTACCTAATGGAAACAGTAGGAATATGTTGGATTTTGTAGTAATCTTCTCTTCCTTCTTTGAGCTTCTCCGTAAATTCATTTTCCATTCCCGTAATATCCAGGTTTTTTAAAGATGTAACAATTTTTAAGCCTTCAGGAAGTTCTTTTAACTTTAAACAATAAATAATAGTTAGTTTCTGAAGAAGTGGCATGGATGTTTCTTCTACTATCCACTCTTCCCACTCTTTTAGTCCAAACATTACTAGCTCCTCCAATTTAGGAAACCCACTTGCCGAACAAACCATTTTCTTCCCACAGAATGATCGATCCCATAACCAAACTTGAGTCAAATGAAGCAACTTCTCTAGAATCCGCATCGGATCTTCTTCCAAATAAGTATCAGATAGTTTTATGATAGTAAGGCAAAGGATGTGTTTCTCATCGGGTAGTCTTGGCATATATATATTCAACTCCAACTTCTTGAGATTAACGCAATCCAAAACTAATCCTGTTGCATCAACCCTAAACCTTTCCCCGGTCTGATCATTAATATAAAGATCTTCGAGGTGTCTTAGTTCACATAGAGATGAAGATAGAGTTTCAATAGTACATCCACCATTGAAGAAAATTGAGAGTTTACGGAGCCTTTTCATACCTCGAAGATCATTTACATTACCATTCTTTGTCCAGAAATTCTCCAATGTCTCCAACTTCACTAGATTACCTAATTCCAGCTTTGTTTCTCCATGGATTTCCTTTGGTAGATAAAGGTACCTCAGTTCTTGCATCTCTTTGAAGATATTAGGCACATAAATTGGAGGACCATTATATATATCAACATTGCGTACATTTAGATTCAAATACAGCAGCAACTTGAGGTTACGTAGAGAATTAGGAATATGAGATACCCTCGTCATATCCAAACTCAGGTATCTCAAGTGAATAAGATTTCCAATGTTAGAAAGTAACTTCTTACTCTCGCATTCAGCCCAAGGAAGAAATAAAACTCTCAACAACTTCAGCTTCTTAAAGCATAAACGTGATGTCATCAAATTTCTGGCGTTCCCATAAAACAAGAGAGATCTAATTTTTGGATTATTTATCATCCTCTCCGGATCAAACCTTCCATTGACCCGATATATGATGAGTCTGCGAGGTGTACGAGGAGATGGAGAGTCTGCAGTCGAAGTATCGACCCGATTATCTACAATTTGGAGGAAATTATCTTGTTCAGCTTTAAGCAGACAAACTTCTCGCATCATGTCGTGTAACTGACATTTTTCAAACCTCATGGTCTCAACGTCTCTTTGAGAAATAACCATGTTTCTCTTCACCAACTCTTCTATGTATCCTTGTCCGATATCAAGAATGGTCCAACTCTTGTAATGCCTAGGTTTTGGTATTTCCTCTGCAGCCCAATAATAAGATAACTCCTCAACTTTTATTGCATAGTCTTCTGGAAAATGAGCAAGGTAGAGGAAACAATGCTTCAAATAAACAGGCAACTCTTCAAAACTCAGAGACAACACATGATGAATTGAATTGGTCCCTTCATTAATGAGCTGAGAACCAATATTATCATGTACTCTTTTCCATTCATCAAATGTGTATTGCTTATTTCTTAATAAACCTCCCAACACTTTTATAGCCAACGGGAGTCCTCCACAGTGTTCCATCATTTGCTTACCAATTTCTTCCATTTTTGCATCAACCTTAGATTCTGCACAACATCACATTCACACTACAATTATAATCATTCTATGTTTAATTTTTATCATGAATATTCTCTTGTAAACTTACCAGTCCCATCTTTCTTAGGAAAAGCTATTTTTTGAAACAATTCCCAACTTTCTTGAGGGGTTAAGCACTTTGGTTTAAAGATAATACATTTTTGGTGTACACGTAATGTCACACCTTCGTTGCGAGAAGTAAGCAATACCTTCCAACCTGCAATATACAAAGAACGTACGTATGTAATGTGTGTGTAAGTTATTAGTGTTTGCGTTTAAATTAAGAAAATAATGAATCACCTTTGTTTGGTGGAAACACTGGCTTGATTCTCTCCCAATCTTCTTCTTTCCATACATCATCAAGAACAATCAAAGATTTGCTAGTTTCCAACACTCCAAAGAGTTTCTCATGAAGTTCATCATCTGGCATCTTTGATACTCTACCTTCCTGGTCATGTATCGGACTAAGATTCCGCAACATCTTCTCCCACACAATCCTCTGTGTAAAGTCTTGTGAAACACACACCCAAGCAACATTTTTAAAGTGGTTTTCTACTATCTCGTGATTAAAAACTTGTTTAGCAAGGGTGGTTTTACCAATACCACCCATGCCAGTTACAGAAACCACTTGATTAATATCATCTTCCTCCACCAAATATCTAACCAATCTCTCAACATTATCCTCCAAACCCACAAGAAAGCTTTCATTCTCTCTAGAGAAAGTTTCTCTCATCTCCCTCTCATGGCTTTCGTGATGAGATTGTAATGAATATCCGCCATTCAAAACATTCTCTAGCACGCCAAAACTCTTCATATCCGTTATCACCTTGGAGATCCTCTTACTTATGTCTTCTAATTCAGATGCAAGTTCTAGGCGGTCTGTTATAATGAAAGCAAGTCTTTTCACACGCTTCCTGATGCTGCTTTCCCCAAGTTGTTCCTTTAGAACAAAAGTTATTATATCTTCTGCGTCATAAACGATTTCTTTGATCTCTTCAACACAGGTCTTCACTGCTTCATTTCTATGTTTTTTAGCCTCTGCATCTTTCAAAAATGATTTTAACAAGTTTATTGAACGTTTTAGTTCAGTGAATTGCTCATCAACTCCATGAAATCGTCCAGATTCTCGGACGAGAAGGCCCCAAAGCTTTTCGACTGCAAATGACAGTAGTGTTTCGGCCATCGGTCCCTCCTGCTTAACCACTTGTTGTTATTAGTTATATAAGATTAAGTAATAGTACCAACAAAATTTTGCCTCCAATATTTGTTAAGATCACAGATTTCCAAGAAGAAGAAAGCAAAAAAAAAAGAAGAGAAAGAAGGAGAGAAGAAGAAAAGGAGTCCAAGTCGTAGAGATGAAAAAGAAACCGAAGAACTTTTATTGTTTACATTTATTATGTATTTCCGCTAAAATCATCGTTGAATGTGGTTGAATAAAAAAATCTTATGGTAATTCATCATTATATTGGCAAGTAAGTCGATCTATTCTCTTCCCCTAAGATTTAATTTTTTGTAACAAATATTCAAATTTTTTGTTTTTTTTTTGTTGGCAGATGTGTAAAAATAATTGTATGCACATAATGCCATTAAAACAGTATATATCTCCACCTAATTTGAAGATGGAGATAAATTACTGGAGGATGTGTAAAAATAATCCACATAATGCCATTAAAACAGTATATATCTAATTTGACCTTAATTGTATGCAAGCACCAAATGCAAAAAGGAACGCGAATTTAAAAAAGAAACAAATTGTAAAATCAGACAATTCAAAACATGAGGTTACAACAGAAAATTACCTCAATTTGGGATCAGAATCTGGTAAGACAGAAGACTTGATTGAATCTAAGACAGGATAGAAAGTTTACTTTACTTTTGTCTCTCATCTATAACATATATATATGGGATATATTGCCCTTTTGTGTTTGAGGTTTTAGTTCATATAAAATATCTAGTAAACTTACAAAACAGGCACGTCATATAATTCAATCTTTTTAATATTATTTTTAATTGATTTAAGTTAATTGAAATGTCATTTATTAATAAATAAACACAACAACATGGAGTTGACTAATGGGTTATGCAATTCTTAAGAACAATTCCTCAAGAACAATTCTTAAGAACAATTCAATGAATTTTAGCTCCTCAAAGACTTCCAGTAAATTTTACAGAACGATACATCATATGATTCAATTTTTTTATATATAATTTGAATTGGTTTAAGTCGGTTGAAATGGCAAATCAGATGGTCAACTGTTGAGACATCACTCTATGACATTCATTAATAAAACAAATACAACAACATGGAGTCGACTTATGGGTTATGCAATTCTTAAGAACAATTCCTTAAGAACAATTCCTTAAGAACGATTCAATGAATTTTAGCTCCTCACAACCATCTAGTAAATTTACAAAACAGATACGTCATATGATTCAATCTTTTTCATAATTTGAATTGGTTTAAGTTTGAAATGTTAAATCACATAATCAATTGTTGAGACATCATGGAGTTGACTTATTCTATACGACATTCATTAACAAAAATCACAACAACATGGAGTTGACTTATGGGCATGACCGATCGAAAAAGCGTAGGATTTGGTTCGAAATATATGAGTCAAAGAGTCATAATTACAAGGGGATGCGTAGAAATCCCACATCAATAATGAAACCAATATTAGACTAGTATATAAAGACATAGACTATTCTAGTCGGTATCAATTAGTTTTGAGTTGAAACTTCATGTTTCTTTACGTTATGGTTTTTCACTTTGTTAGTGCCATATTATAATGTGATAAGTCTGTTTGTTCTTATGTGTGATTATGAATCTGTATCTTTTGCCCATTCTGTTTTTTATTCTTACTAAATTTATGTGTTCTTCTCATCTAAGAACTCTACAAGAATTTAAGATTTTAAAGTAAGATTGTGCTTGTTACGCTTGTCTATGACGTTAAGTCTGTTAATTCGATGAACGAAGCTATTTTAACCTCTAGTAATTATCTATGTGGCGACGACGTCGAATGAAAACAGTCACATCATTAAAAAATCTTGTAACCCAAATCTTCTCTACAGATTTTCAGTTTTTTTGCTGTCTGTAAACCAGAAGATAAAGAAAAACTTAAAAACATATAAATCTCTTCATTTCTCACTCTCCGTTTCATTCTTGAGAGTCTTCTCCCAATTCGTAGTTTAAACCTCTCAAGATCACTAAACCAGAAAATGAAGTATAAAATGAATAGACAAGAACCTCAAAAATGCAATTAGAACTGATGAGAGAACTAAGAAACAAAATTGACAGAGAAAGAACAATATTAGCGTTAAGGAAAGAACAAGTTGAGCTGAGCGGCTCAGGGCAAGCGAATCGGATGAATCAGACTTTGAAATCTTTGTTTTCCAAAAAATTAAGATCCATAATTTTTGAGGAATCGTCGTTAAAAATGGAAGAAAGATATCGTCTCTGGTTTGATCCTTATAAAGAATTTCATCCTTACAGTATCCTCTAGACTCCTCATAAGATCATCTGATCATATAAGTTTTTTTCCCTTTCCAATTCAATTGTAGATTTCTGTTTAATTGTTACAACTTACAATTCTGGATTTTATGTTTGTGCTCTGTTTTAGATTTGTTTTTGTTGGTGTTGTGATTTTGTTTGAACGTGATTTATGTAGGTGCTGTGTTTTTTAGATTTGTTGTGAGTATTATGTGAGTGGCACTGTCATGAATATTTCACACCATGCGTAAAAAAAAAGAGGAAGATAGAGATAATTAACCTCATTTGAATTAGGACCCTTCAAATCTTCTCTGCAGAACAAAAACTTAACTCACTTTGACTTTTTTTTTATTGCTTTTAGCTCTTTGCAAGCTGTTACATTAAGAAATATGTCATGTATACTATACAAGTCAAGTATAAATGAAACACACCAAGAAA
Organism: Aethionema arabicum; assembly: GCA_000411095.1. Classification (NCBI taxonomy): domain Eukaryota; kingdom Viridiplantae; phylum Streptophyta; class Magnoliopsida; order Brassicales; family Brassicaceae; genus Aethionema; species Aethionema arabicum. The sequence continues at coordinate 50,593 of KE153303.1, forward strand.
GCAACAAATGTTCAAAAAATCTTGAAACAAAGAGCAAAAGACCAAAAGACTGTTCACCAATTTAAAATACTCGCTTAAAAGACTTCTTCAACACTCAGTGGACAAAACTTCTAGAACAACATGTTCTCTAGTTCTTTCAACTGTAGCTTTCACAATTTAACAACACCACCATGGAATTTCACAAAAAAAAATTATGTTACCAAATAACACTCTCCACTTCATAAACTAAGATGATACAGAAACTAGAGTAGATAAAAAACAATCTTCTTCTAACGAAACTTGACTAACAAAATGGAGGAAATTTTGGTCCCAGGTTTTTCTAGGGTATAACCTTGAGATGGTGATAAAGGGATGTTTAATACCTGATGATCAAGCGCAGATGCAAAAAGGTTCGAGTACATGCCCTTGATTAACCCAATTGGTTAGCGAGACCGCCATAAAACATCTCAGCCTTGTTATAGAATGGAGCTGCATCTCTATCGAGATCTTTATGTGAGCGCAACGGTTCTGATAGATCCTTTGACACAATCTCTAAAATTCGAAGGTATGCTACCCGAGAAAGGAAAGAGAATTGGGGACCTGGGGTTACCCTGCCTGGGTCCCTCAGAACATAATTATGCTCGGAACATTGCAGAAAAGGCAAAAGATAGAGAGATTCAGAGATACACAATCACTGGAGCGCCTGAAATTGGTGAATCTGAGAAGTAAGGGTTTGATATTAGATTGTTGATTCTTAACTAAATTCAAAATTAGCGATAGCAGAAACACTTACCAGCGATTGTCGGTTGAATCCATTCAAATTTTGTGCTCCCTCTGAATAAAACTGCCTGAAATTCCATCTGAATTTCTTGTCGCAAACAGTTTCTTTTCTTCTTGTTTGTATTTCCTGGTCCAAGACATTTTTCTTTTATAGATAATTTAATGAGTTAAAAAAAAGGAAGATGTTCAATTGGGCTTTTCGGCCCGTACATTAGTCGACAATACATCAAGGGCAGGTTTGTTGGGTTTATTTTTTTTATACCATCTAGCTTGGTATCATACATTTCATTATTATTATATTTTTGTGTGTTATTAAACTATTATCTTATCTATCTTTTCTTGTACCTTTATCTATTTTACTTTTTGAAATTATAGCAAAAAAAGATTATAATAAATTTTTTAAACAATATCCATAACATTGATGAATTTTTTAATTAAATTTTCATGTTCATTGGTATATTGGTTTAAAAAAATGAAAAATTATTGGTATTTTTGTTTTCTTCATTTTTAACTAACCGTATATATGAGGACAAAAAATAACCGTAAATATGACGGTCTAATCATGTTTTATGTTAAGCATTTTTGTTAATTATTACTGTTATTGTGTAGTTCAAAAACGTAAAATAATGCGTAGTTAATATTTTCTCAACCATTACACATCTTTTATTATCAGATTGCACCTTCATAATTAAAAAAAATATATTAATTAAAACAAATAAATCATTATGATGCATTCTATTGCATTAAGAAATTGAAAGTAAATGTGATAACCCAACCAACTGCCCAGTTGGTGACTATAACTAGAATTCCAGCTAAAACTTTTATGTTCATTGGGAATTTCTGTATAATAAATTTAAATCATTATTAATTTATTTACATAAAAAATACTAATATTACATGAATTAGATTTTTTTTAATTAATTACCTCAGACATTATAATCCATGGAAGTCCTCCCATTTCCATTGCATACGCTATAACGTAGCCCTAATTTGTACAAATTAATCATACGGTCCAACGATATAGTTAATTTGTTTTCTACAAAAATATACATAAGAAATATTATTTACAGCAAAGTCAAGTATGTTTACCAAAATACTGATGCAAGTGAATATAGGAATGAGTTCTGGTAGAATGTCCATTGACTATTTAAAAAAACATAAAATTTTAATATTATAAAATTAATTTGATTATAAAATTATTGAAAACCCCATTTTCGTACCAATTATATTGTTCCATTTTATCCACTATTATTGTTCCAATCATCGCTTTTGGTACCTAAAATAAAAAAAAGACAATTAAACTAATTTATTATTTGTACCAAAACATGTTGGAAAATTGAATAAGCAAATATATATATATATATATATACGCATATATATATATGGACACATATAGTTACCAGGATTGTAGCAATCACAGAGGTACCAATAGCACTGTAGATTCAAAATCACTTTGTGAGATGTGTTCCTAGATTTTTCAGCCGACACGGTCTTCATTCCAGTCTATCTTTCGGTTGACCACATTTTTCCTGTTTTTCTTAATTTTTCTTTCTTTAATTTATTTAGCTATTTTTAAGTTTGAACATTTTTCTTTTAAATGGTTTAACTTAGAATCTAATAATAATTAGAGAACCAATATCTGAAGCAATTTTTCTAGTTTAACAATTTCGATAAAAAAAAGCCAACATCTCCAATGGTTCATGCTATTTTTTATGTTAAAATACAATAATTGCAAAATGCAATTGAATTTTACTCCAATGGTTCATTGCATTTTTTAGAGTGAAAAAAATATTTTAAGAATATTCTTTTTTTCTATTTTATTATTAATTGTTAAATATGTATAAATTTTCTTTAAACTTTATAAATTCATCCATTTATTTTTCATGTTTTAAAGACATCTACGTATTATAATATTTTAAATTTAAATTCATAAATGATCTGAATCTTCGTGTGTATATATGTTCAAAATGAGCAAACACGGATTTTACGTAAAATAACCGAACAACAACAATCTCAACAAGATCCGCCTCAATCCGATTCATTTGGACAATATTTTGGT